>CAUYPK010029760.1:0-13363 GCA_963574355.1 Loris lydekkerianus
TGGAGGGAGAGTAATTGGTGGGACCACACCTATGGTGCATCTCAAGGGTACATGTGAAACTTAGTAAATGTAGAATATAAATGTCTTAACACAATAACTAAGAAAATGCCAGGAAGGCTATGTTAACCAGTGTGATGAAAACATGTTAAATGGAGTGGCGCCTGTGGCTCAGTGAGTAGGGTGCCGGCCCCATATGCCGAGGGTGGCGGGTTCAAACCCAGCCCCGGCCAAACTGCAACAAAAAATAGCCAGGCATTGTGGTGGGCACCTGTAGTCCCAGCTGCTCGGGAGGCTGAGAATCGCGGGAACCCAAGAGCTGGAGGTTGCTGTGAGCCATGTGATGTCATGGCACTCTACCGAGGGTGGTAGAGTGAGACTCTGTCTCTACAAAAAAAAAAAAAAAAGAAAGAAAGAAAGAAAGAAAAACAAAATATGTCAAATGGTCTATAAAACCAGTGTATGATGCCCCATGATTGCATTAATAAACACAGCTATGTTATAATTTTAAAAAATTAAAAAAGAATGAGCCAAGTAAAAATAAGCGTACTTACTTTGGAACGTGATGATATGTGAAATAGAATATGAGAACCCTAAAAAAGTCCCCTAAAAAAATAGAATAGGTTGGGTGGCGCCTGTGGCTCAAAGGAGTAGGGCGCCAACCCCATATACTGGAGGTGGCGGGTTCAAACCCAGCCCTGGCCAAAAACTGCAAAAAAAAAAAAATAGGATAGGTTGAGATCTCTCACTTACCTGCTTTCTTTCCTTCAGCCAAACCTGATTACCTACACCTTCTTCCTTGCTTCCTATGGTTACAGGTCTTAAACCATCTCATATGTGTTCAGCATTTGTTCACCCCCTCTATCTTCATACAGCTAATACCAACATTTTCCCCAATGTCTTGCCAACAAGTTCATGCATGTTTTAAACTGTCTTTTATTGTGTTCATTTAGTATATTGGGAGATTGATTCTTCACCATAATTTTTATTACACTGTACTTTTGTAGTTTGAAATGTGAATTAAATATCTTACCTTCTCATGCAGAAGATAAAAAAGCAGATCTGTAATCAGGAAGTCAGAAGTTTCAGTTCTGAATTTTGGTTTAAATCAGTGGTTCTCAACCTTCCTAATGCCATGGCCCTTTAATACAGTTCCTGTGGGTCACCACCCACAGGTTGAGAACCGCTGTTTTAAATTGTTTGCCCTAGAAGTCTAGCTCGGGGGAAATGTGAAGAGACTTAACCCTTGTTCTTAGCCCTTGATGTTTTCTGAACGTTCAATAACATGAGCTTTAAAACAGTAAGAAGTCAGGGCTCCTTCAGATCAGATGGATTTGAAAACAAATTCAAGGATGTGACTTAGTGTGTGTTTAAATATCTCTGAAATATTTATTGAAATATCAATAGTACATTGTCAAATGCCCTCAAGTTTAAGTTTCAGATTTAAAAATTATTTTCACATAAACAATATTGTGCAATTATAAGGCACTTTCTGATTTGCAAAGATTTTCCATATATTTTCTCATTAATATTGTCCTACTTACCTTATTAGATGTTCAAGGCTTGTGTTACATATTGTAATCCCTTTTCACAGATAAGAATACTGAAACGAGGTACAGAGAGGTAGTGGATTTTCAATGTCCCACAAGCATAAATGGTATTGCTGCTACTCCACCTGTGGTTTTCTGGCTCCAAGTCCCATGTTCCTTTCCATTACACCACATATGTTACTGATTGCTCTTATCTGTCAGCTTTTGGGAGGTAGGAACTCAAGAATCCAGTTAAAGAACCATCAGGTGTATCAGTATACAGGAGCCAGGAAAGGCGGCAAGCTGGGCAGTGAAGTTCAACTTGACTGTCTCAAATTTTCTCTCTTAAGTTACTAAACACACAGCTATTTATTTGAGCCACAGACTATGCTCTCGGGTAAATTGTTTAGCTTGCGTTACTGAATGTAGGGATACTAAAAAGCATCTGCCAAAATCAATCTAACATAAATATGAAAAGGTATTAAAAATCTAACTTCAGGCAGATAAGTTTTGACAAATGTCATTGCAATGGGGTTTTGGATGAGAGGGGAATGTGCATTTCATCACTTGCATAATCAGTCCTTCTCGTAGACCCTTAGAATGAAGCTCTGTGAGTCACATATAAGTACAGTTTGTCCTGGTAGCCTCTGGAATTAGCTCACACATTAAAGGTTTCTTTAGAAGACTGAGTTGAGTTGTAAAAGGTTCTTGGCTTCCTACAATAAGAAGACAGTACTTAGAACTTTCCCCCCTTTGGCACTATTCTTCTTATTTCTCTTACATATCATTATTTCATCAAATGTATATACTCAATATGCTTCCAATTTTGTTTTGTTTGTTGGGCCAGTGAACCTGGGTAACCCAAGGCACATAGCCAAGCATCTGGTAACAATAAAATCAACATTGCAGTAGAAGAACATCGAGAATCCCCTAACCATAAGGTAATATGGAGAATATCTGGGTAGCTACAAAAAATACATAATAGTATGTTTTCTTCTGTGATAGTTGTATTCTCTGAGTTGACAGAACTAGGTCAAAGATCACGGACAGCCCATGTCCAATAGATGAGGCCAGGAGAAAGCAGCACTGGTCCCCTGCATCTGGTCTAGATTTGAGTTTTGGTTCATCATTTCTTCAAAGATTCTTAAAATCACAGAACCCTAAAAACCACAGATAAAACGTATTTATCAGGTCACCAGTTTAAAAGAGAAGGGCAGACTGCCTTTATACAACACAGGTTTTTGTGTTCTTCAAGAACAGGTTTTGTTTTCACACTTGGAGTCCTGAGTAGAGAGTTAAAGAGTCTATGAAAATTTATTTTTTCCTAGATATTCATTCTAAATGTTCCTTTCCTTCATTTTGATGCATTATTTTATCTCTAGCAGTGAGCACAGTTTTAGATACCTAGGAGGTGCCCAAATATATTTGGTGAGTAAATCAATGGACGAGTTGGTTTTCACTCTTTATCCTGTTGTAAGCCACGCTTTGGTGTTTGCACTAGCCTCTTACTTACAAATTGTGTACTCTTTACATACTAACTATCTAATTTTTTTTTTCCATTTTAGTCTTTAGTATATCAAAGGAGATTTTAGCCATTCTTCCGCAGGGTGTTTCAACAAATTTCTCAATTGATTAACTTTTATATTTTCCGCATAGTTTAATTAGTTCAGAATTTGAGCTTCATACTTAGGTTTATTTTTTTCCATTTCTAGTTCCACACAAGTCTTTACATCTTTATGTTTACAATAAGCATTTACAGTAAGTACCTGTTAGTTAACATAGAGAAATATGTTTTCCCTTTGAAAACCCATAAACTGAGGCTTACGGTTTGCTATTCTTCAATGTTTCTTAAGAAGTCAATCAACTATTTCCCCTTTTCCACTAGGATGATAAAAAGCATCATCAGAGAAACCATTTAACTGGTCTTTAATTTTAACTTCTTCAGAAATGTATTAATTGCTGTATCTCCAGAGTCTCTTCTTGTTTTTTCATTAACGAATATATGATCCAAAGAACAAACTTAAAATATTTTTCTTCAAGGAATGCTGACCCAATAGAAGAGCAGAAGACTGATATTCTCTATGCATAGCTCATGTAAAAAATTGTTTTGGCCCAAATTTATTGGCCAAAATGTTGTCTGGTGTGTTGACACCATTGCACACATTGTTGCCTGTTTTGTGTACATTGCACGCAAAGACATATTTGCCCCCTCTGAACTCTTCTGCTGCAGACAACCAGACAGAGGGCTACTCAGGAGGAAAGTGCTCGCTCACTTCCTAATCTGAATGCTCTGTGCCTTGAAGAACCACACTTGTTCTCAACTCTTGGGAAGGAATTAGAAATTTATGGCCTTTGAAAAATGCCTCAGTTTCTATGGATGTCTTTGCAAACAGCATTGACCTCCTCCCAATTGCCTTTGTCTCTGTCAAAAAACAAGTAAAATGACATTTGTTTGCTTTGGCAGAAAAGACCTGAAAACTAGGTCCTCTCACTTGCCACTCTTTTTTTTTTTTTTTTTCAAGTCTAATCATCTCTTAAATTATGTGAGCAGCAGCACGTCCAGGAGAAATCTTCTGACGTCTGTCTAATCTCTACTATGGATGCCTTATTTCTGGGAGACCATGAGCATGCCTTTCCAGATTTAGGTCTGGCTCAGACCGCTAAGTAAAACATGAGCTTCCCAGCATTTTTACGAAATACTAAAGGAACTAGTATTTTATCATGTATTTTCTTTCTTTGTTGAGTGTATCTTTCCTGAACATATGCCTTATCTAAGAACTGAATTTTTATTTCTTACTGTAGATGTTGTCGAGTTTTGATGTCACCTATCACATCTACGAAAGATCAGGGCATTTGACAAGTGCTTTTCCATGTAGGATGTGACCAATTGCAGTGACAGGATTGATCAGAATAGTAATTTCAAATATGATAATGGTAACAACTATAACCACTTTAGAGGAATTGGATCTATGACTGACTCTGGATAGCATATGGATGTATCCACAGGCCTCACTGATCTGTATTTAGAATTGAAGTGACGTTTTCTTTCATATCTGAATTTCAAGAAATCCAAACTCCTGTCCTTCCTAGTTTATAAGAATTCTCTCCTAGAGCTTTTCTGATATTTACTCTCAAAACCATGGGTGTGTTCCCCAAGTGGGTTGCTTCATCTCTCTCCTCAAGGCAAGGAAATGGTGCTCATAGTAGACAATGTCAGTATTGCTGCTCATTGTAAGGATGAGTGCTAGACTACAACAGCCTATAATATTTGTTGGATATAATAGTAATATTTTTATTAATATTATCTTTATGTTATATATTGAGGCCAAATAACTATCATCTGCAGTAAAATATTTGTTCATTATTGGGTTGAAATGGATGAAAAGTTAAGGTTTCATCGTTCATCAAGCTGTTCCTTGTCCTCATTTCTGATTATCCAGGTATCTGGATGCTTTAATGTCATGTGGAGCAGTTAAGTTAAGCCTTGGGGTAAGGAGAGGATGATGATTTGAGGAATTGAGACCTTCAATTTCCACTTTCTTTCATACATTTTTTCTCTTAATAAAACATCCCAGACCACGTGAGATTGGGTGCATGTCATCCATGCTTTGTTTCAGTCCTGTTGTTAATTTATGCTAAATCAAGTGTAATTTTACAACTTTTTATACAGCTCTTTACAAAGAAGGTTTTTCTCTGACTGGTGCTGAAGCATTGCTCTCCCTGCCACATTTCCATGCATATAACTCACAAATACTCTTAGTAAAAACATTTGGCATCTTTGTCTTCTTTCATGAAAATGCAGTTTTGAGATTTCCAACACTACATATAGACCAGATGTGAAACATGACTTATATGAACAGGGAATTCAGTATGTTTTTGCAGCTATGGGACATATATTGTAGCCCATTTATGATAATGTTTTCTTTGTATTTTGCTGTTGCAAGACAAATCTGCAATGGCCCTTTTACCACAGTAACATATTTGAAGGTCTGGGGCGTACCTATCTTGGGGGCAAAGGTGGGATAAAATTATTCTACCCACCACACCAGAAAACATAATTAAAGGGAAGACTAAATCATGAAAGTTTGTCTCATTAACATTCAAACATGAGACAAAATAGGCTGAGACGTTAAGTCTTTTTGCTAAAGCTTATCATCTCAGGGAACTTCCAAGTAACCTAGCATGTATTAAAATGAACACTGATATGTGTAATAGCATGTGAATTCTTCTGGAAAATTTACTTCATGTACTAAATTCTTCTTCAAATAGAACATAAATGCACTAAACTTTCAGACGAGATTGTATTGCCACTGAAAAATGAGTTTAGAGTACAAAATTCCTTTGTCTATTCAAGCTCTATACTAGTGTCAATCAGAAATGGACTTTGGAAGTAGCATACCCCTCAATTAGGGCATGATCTTAACCCTTCTCATTGGGCACAGTTCTTCAGGGAGTTCTCTGGTCTTACATAAAACATCCACTTAAGCATGAGCACATGTTTGAAACGTTAAATACCTGTCACAGCAATTCTGGTCAGAGTTTCTGCTGTTCTTCTCGAAGTCATCTTCATAGCATGTTTGCACCACTGCGGCAAGATGTTAAAATCTGTGTATCAAAAGAATGCTCTCAAAGTTATAAAGTCTTCCTTATTCAATCTCATGTTCCAACTTCCTTGATTGAACACTTCCAGAATGTATTTCCATGAATCCTCTCCTAGGTTTTGCCAGTCCACTTTGGGGTGGCCCTGATGCTCCTTTGGAGTATGGTCCCTTTTCTTTCTTATTAGCACCAGCTCATCTCCTGCTCCTTTATAATGTCACTTAACCCTATTGCTGCCTTGGTGTTGAGAACGTATAACTCAACAGATACAGGGAAGATACAGAGAAGCACACAATGGACCCAAAGCACCCAACCATTTCTTTAGAAACAAGTGTTTCCACCTGTAATCCCAGCACTCTAGGAGGCTGAGGCCAGTGGATTGCTTGAGCTCACTGGTTCAAGACTAGCCTGAGCCACAGTGAGACCTCATCTCTAAAAACAGCCAGGTGCCTATAGCCTCAGCTACTTGGAAGGTGGGGCAAGAGAATCGCTTGAGCCCAAGAGTTTGAGGTTGCCGTGAGCTGTGACACCAGGGCACTCTACCAAAGGCAACAAAGGGAGAATTTTGTCTCAAAAAAAAAAAAAAGAATCAACTGTTTCATTTTATTTTTTATGAAACTAATGTCCTATGTGAACTAGTGGAGGAAAGAGTCAATGGAATCTAATTATTAATCTTTATAGAGCTTTGATTGATACCCAAGGACTAAGGGTCAATAGCCAACAATTATGATATGTTCCATCTGTGTAATTTTAATTAAGATTAATACAATATGTCTATGTTATAGTTTGTGATCCTTTCTACTACCATAGTCTTAAGGAACTAAACAGACACTCCATTATAAACCTTTACTTTTTATTAGAAATTTAGTATTTTCTTGAGTTCTTAAAAAATATCAGAATACCACCTAAGTTTCTGTGAACATTAAAAATGAAATATGAGGAAAATCAAGAATAAGTTTCAAATAAATATGACCAGAAATATAAGTTTTCAGGTCTGATTTCAATAGTCAAGTGGGCCTCACAATAAGTCACAACGCAATAGCAAGATAAGTTACCTAAACTTCAACATGATGGGAAATATGAAAACTCCCCCTGCACATAAATTTCTGTATGTTTGAACAACTCACTATTTTTGTTCCTAAATGAAGGCAAATATTCATCACCTTTCCTTATATTGCCTCTTTACCCTTGAACACACAATCCCCATCGTGAGTTTACCTGTTATTTCTCAGTCCCAAAACATTGAATAGAGTCTGAGCAATTACAGAATCCCCCATCAAATCTTCATATGTTGTGAATGAGAATTTCAATGAACATGTACTTGGGAAATGAAAGACAGATGGTCTTCGTCTGTGTCTCCTTTATCTTTTTTGTGAACCCAGAATTGACTTCACATGTCTTCTCTGTTTTATTCATATCAATAAGCTTGCATCTGTTTCATAAATCTCTTTTCCCTTCACTTGACTGTTTTTACCAGTTCTAATTCTCTGAATGTCTTTTCCATTGAAATCTTCCTTTATTGCTTTTTCCTCTTACTATGGAAACTCATTTCTTTATTGTATCCTCACACATTTTTCCTTTCAGACTTTTCTAAATAAAAAGCCATATTAACCAGGTCTTTCTTTGTAATAAAACAATCTAACAAACTATTACATATTAACATATCTTCCCTAATGTCTGAATTTTGAGCATCTGTCACACAGAAGAAATTACAAAGTCAAGAGAGAACAAAATTAATTAATCCATTCCTCTCACCCATCTTCACTTTCCCAAACCTGGAGAATCCAGAAACATCACAGAGATTAAAAGATGGAAGGAAGTGAAAGGGGGTGGGTGGGGCAGGGGATGAAGAACAGACCATAGTCCCTATGGAAGGCAAGCGACAGATGTGACCTGGGACAGAGTGAAATTTTGAATTCTAAGTTTTTGTGTGAAATTGAAATAAGACTGTTCAGCTATGGCTGGAACAGGTAGGACTTCATGAGATCATGTTAAAGGCTGAAAAGCAGAACATGAGAACAGTAGTTGAAATGAAAAAAAAAAAAATCATGTCTATACTTAACTCATCAGCACTTAAAAAAAAAATTTCACATTAATATGAGTGTACTAAAGTTTAGTTTACATTGTTTTCATTTCTAAGGTAAAGTTCAAGTTGTAGTTGAGCCTTTTACCCAAGGAACATGCTAAACACCCTCATATTGTGCTCATTAGGTGAGAGCCCGCAAATTGTTCTCCTCTTCCTTTCCCCTATAAGCTAGACTATACTTGTGTTTTTTCTTTTGTGTGGGTACGTAGTTGTTTATTGGTTTCATATTAGCAGTATTGAGTACATTGGATACATTTTTTTCCATTCTTGAGATACTTTACTAAGAAAGAACGTGTTTCAACTCCATCCAGGTGAACAACAAAGGTTGTTAAGTCTCCCTCTTTTCTTATGATGATCAGCACTTTTTGATACATAAACATCGTGTCTAGATATATCATGATGGATTTTTACATAAATAAATGAAAATACACTTTATGAAGTAAAATGTAAGATAAAAAAAGCAGAAATCTCAGATGTGCTACTTACTAGTGGTGCTATATTGGACAAAGATGATCTTTCTGAATCTCCATGGTCTCATTTAAAAAACAAGAATGGGCTCAGCGCCTAAAGCTCAGCAGCTAGGGTGTCAGCCACATACACCGGAGCTGGTGGATTCAAACCTAGCCTGGGCCTGCCAAACAACAATGACAACTACAACCAAAAAATAGCCAGGTATTGTGGCAAGTGCCCATAGTCCCAGCTACTTGGGAGGCTGAGGCAAGAGGATTACTTGAGCCCAAGAGTTTGAGATTGGTGTGAGCTATGACACCATGACACTCTACCCAGGGTGACAGCTTGAGACTCTGTCTCAAAAAACAAATAAAAATAAAAAATAAAAATTAAGAATGGTAATATCTCACTGCATTGTCAAGAAATTTAAGTAAAAAATTATGTAGCATGTAGTAAAAAACATGTAGCATGGTACCTGATTCATACAAAGCCCACCATTCATACTTTTTCACTTTCCTTGGAATGTTTTGTTATTGTATATTTTTTGAGGAGCCACTGTATATCTAAGAACTATACTAAAAATGTGAAATTAATTTTTTGGGTATTTTATAATTTAGTAAGGGACACAAGGATGATTTAAATAAAAAAAAAAACAGCAAGTGCAAGATTGTCATGAAACATTAGAATGTGTGATTTATACTGTGGTATAGTTATTTGGGAAAATTCAGAGAAAATGAAGCAAAACTAACCAGCACATTTCCTAGAAACAACCTAAAGTTCAAGTCAACAAGAAAACGTATTTTTCTTCCTCCTGATTCTTTTCAATTTGAAACACATCCAGAGCCCTTTCTGAATACTAGGAAGCTCAAAGACTGGAAGAGCCAACAGTAAATGTCATTGTGTTAGTTTGTTATCCAAGACACAGATCTGGATTGCCCAGAGTTTTACAGAACACTCCTCGCTGGTACCCTATTTCAACATTTGTAACAGATTATTTGGAAAACACTGTTGGGGGCAAAGCCACATCTAACAACTCCCATTCCTAGAAATATCAAATTTTGATTTTAATGAAAACAAGATCCAAAACCTTCGGATATCAATTTATGAGAGTGGGAGCTGTAAAAAAGTATAAGAACTACTTAGGATAAGTTTATTAATGGAAAACCACCATGAAATAAATGGTTTGCTTAAAGAATTTAGGGTCAGTTTACCTTGGATTAAGAAAATGTGTCATCCCATTGTGTATGAGAGATATAAATATGTATAAATATGCACATATAAAAAGAAAAACTACAATATTAAAGTGTTTGCAAATGTTATGACTCCTCCAGTCCTCCAAAGATGCTATTCTATAGCATCCTCTTCTCAGCCCAGATTTCATCTTGGTCAGACTAGTTCTTACAATGCATGCAGAGTCAGAGCAAAAGTACAGAAAACTAAAGAAAGGGTGAGGTGGTTAAAAAAATGTTATGTCAGTCTATTAGTAAGTAAGGGAGTGGGAAGGGAAAGAGAGACAAAGAGAAAGAGAATGGGGGGTGGTAGAATAAAACCTGCTTTGCTGAAGTAGAAATATTGAGTGTAGATGTTACAAGAATGGTCATAAATGAGAGTATCTCTTGAGTGTTGCGTATTAAATTGTGAGACAAGAAAATGAGATATCAAAGTGTTGCCAAGACTATGAGCTGTATACACTTCAACGTCTTACAAGGACACAAGTAAAGCTTGGAATTTCTTTTGGCACATTTCAGTTGTAGCTTGTAAATTGTGGATCTTCAAAGCAAAACCGTATATAGACTTGAACCACTTGTGTCTGTGGATTATAAGGGATATACTCCCCATAGACAGGAGGTCATTTGTGTACTTATATATGTAGTTTACAAATGGTTAAGTCATTGGGCCAGAGACTTACTTAGAAGAATCTTTGTGTAATAGAGGAACATAGGATCCAGGCATGTAAATAAGTAAACAGAATGACACAATTAGGAAGAGGAGAGGAAAAGGAGAAGAGGTAGACAGAAGAGGTCAGGATCCAGTGAATGAAAGCATGGAATTATTTAGCAATTCAGAGATTTAGAATATCTTAGAACCAGGAGAAACAATAGTTTCTCAGAGACACAAGACCAGTCCTAAAATGCAGATAAATCTGAATAGTGTTCTTATTGGGGACACAATGAAACTCTGGGGAACTGAATGAGTTCTTTTCTCTTCAGTGACTATGTTCTGCTACATGTCTCACTTCTCTGTAAGCTTCACCTAGAAGCTATTCAGATGCCATATGTTGTCAGTATTTGCCCCATAATACTTACATGTCCATGTAAACCACCACATCCCTCTACCATACTGTTGACTATAATAAATCAAAACTGTTCAGGTGTCTGGTACCCTATACAACTTTAAAATCCCTGTGCTAAAGGACAGTATCTTATTCATGTTTGGAGTCCCAACTGGCAGAGAGAGTAGGTCCTCATTCAATCAATGGATATTGAACTAAGCCGAAAAATAAATGCAAAGAAAATAAGCTCTACCTTATGCATAAGGTTGAGTGAGTATAGTTAGATTATGACAATTTCATAGTCAAGGAGGAAAATATTTTCAAATAGATTGAGATGAATTCAGGGTTGCAATGTAAGACATTCTGAGCTAGGTATAGTATCTCTAACTTGTCTCCTAACAACATATGAGATGCTATGTATTATCCCATTTCCTGAGTCACAACTTTTACAAATTTTTGGTCAGAAGATGGTATCAAATGCAAATAGGAGCTTCTTTTCTTTTGTAGATTCTCTTCTTTTAGCTTGAAGTCACTTAAAGATGGGTCTACTATTGTGTATGGATACGCAAATTCCTTGTTAAGCCAGAGATACTGTTTCAAGATAGTTCCTATGAGAGATCATATGCTTACTCTAGTAATACTATTATTGCTCAACATCTTTTGGAAACTTTCTTCTAAGTCTTGAAAAATCATTTTCTTTTTAGATGAACACTATTTTGAAAACAATCAGAAGTTTGTCCACACTTAAGCCTTGTAAATAAAGTTGTTCTTTCATTGTTCCTTGGTATTATTTATAAAAATATACAGAGGAGAAAAAAATGCAAATGATTTAGACATAAGTCAGAGTTGGGAAGAATTTTCTTAGAATTCTGAGACTTTTTCTGAGCAAGTTTGCCAGAACTAAGTTCTGCAAGTTTGCCACTGAACTAAGTAAGGAATTGCTTCAGAAAGAAAACAAAGTATGTTAACAAAATGACTGATATTTGGGTGTTGTTTATAAGACAGCTCTGAAATTAGTGCCTTTAGAAGTCTCAGGAGTATTTTGATGAGGGCAATATTGTGAGAATAAATACAATGTCTTCTGAGGGGGCTGCAATGGAAACTAACACTTGTGAATGCAAAGTTCTGGCAAACTTGCTCAGAAAAAGTCTCAGAATTCTAAGAAAATTCTTCCCAACTCTGACTTATGTCTAAATCATTTGCATTTTTTTCTCCTCTGTATATTTTTATAAATAATACCAAGGAACAATGAAAGAGGTGGGGGAGTTTGAGAAACTAAGAAACTCTTTGTTAATACAGAGACTCTGAGTCAGCGGTTTAGGTCAAAGAACAAAAACTAAAATGATCTTTACTGGGAGAAAAGTGAATGATAGGAGGCCTTTTAACTTCTTGTTTAAGTTGTAATTCTAATGGGGTCTGTGAACCCAGTGGAGTAGCCTATCTATATTAAATAATTAGATATTTATTAAGATAGCCTAGACCAGTGGTTCTCCATCTTCCTAATACTGGGATATATTTTCATTGTTACAAAGGGGTTGCGACCCACAGGTTGAGGACCACTGAGCTAGACAGAAGAGCGAAAGAACTACACCCTCAGCTCCACCTCACCACCATGCATCCACTGGCCGAGTTGTTTTGGCCATCAATGTAATGAAGTCCTATGCTCGTGAGAAAGCTTACTGGTGCTCCATTTCTGAATTATAGTTGTGAATAGTTTTCCCAAACTGAATAAGCTCTCAGGTACCATTAAGTTCCCACTGTTTAGTTACAGGTTAGATCTCTGCCCTCTACTGGGAAATACTGTATCTGCACCAGAAAATGTTCCTTATTTCTAAGCTTATGGAAATGATAAACCAATGTATCAACCATAAAGTAGGATATTTTCCTTATTTAACTATATTCATATTCTCAATATGGCTGATTTTTTTTTCTGTTCTTGAACTATGTTTTTATTTATTTAATCCATTGTGAAAACTATGATTTAAGAACTCCTATACTGTTCTGGGCCTGATGGCTCACGCCTATAAGCCTAGCATTGGGGAGGCCAAGGTGGGTGAATCACCTGAGCTCAGGAATTTGAGACCAGCCTGAGCAAGAACAAGACTCCATCTCTAAAAATTAGCTGGGTATTGTGCAAGCCACCTGTAGTCCCATTTACTTGGGAGGCTGAGAAAAGAGGATCACTTGAGCCCAAGAGTTTGAGGTTGCTGTGAGTCTATGATGCCATGACACTCTACCAAGAGGGACTGAGTAACACATAATAGGTAGATAGATAGATAGATAGATAGATAGATAGATAGATAGATAGAAACTTCTATACCACAGGACTTGTTGCTTTGTGCTGGCATTCAGGGAATGGTATGGAACGGTGTTACGATACAATAGCCATAAGGTGCATGTGGTCACTGTGCATGTAAAATTTGGGTAGTC
>CAUYPK010029762.1:0-17223 GCA_963574355.1 Loris lydekkerianus
CACAATAATTAAGTAAATGAGGCAAGGGATATATTGACCAGTATGATGTAAGCACTCCAAATTGTATATGAAATCAGCACATTGTACCCCATAAATGCAGTAATGTACACATGATCTACCTCTTTATGATTTAATAAAAAATAAAATAAAATAAAAATAAAACATTTCATGAGATACGATTTTTGTTTCAAGTTACTTTATTTTTATTTTATTTTTGAGACAGAGTCTCACTTTGTCACCCTTGGTAGAGTGCATGGTGTCACAGCTCACAGCAACCTCCAACTCCTGGGCTTACGCAATTCTTTTGCCTCAGCCTCCCAGGTAGCTGGGACTACAGGCACCTGCCACAATACTAGCTATTTTTTTGTAGCAGTTTGACATCTCATATTTACCTGGATGGAGCTGGAATACATTCTTCTTAGTAAAGTATCGCAAGAATGGAAAAATAAATATCCCATGTATGCCATACTAATATGAAATCAATATATAAATGATTGCATGCTCATAAGAACAATAGAATACTAATATAGTCATGTTCTGGTGTAGAGGGAAGTGGGGTCGGGGGAGGGCATTTGGCAGAAGTGGGGAGGGCCTGAGGTAGGATCTCACCTAACGTGCACATTGTGAGGGGGTATAACACCCACCCCTGGGTCAGAGGAACTTTACCCTGGAAGTGAGAACAATCTAACCTAAAAATTATACTCTCATATTAATTTTTTATTTAATATTAATTAAAAATATATTATTAATATAAAAAAGACCCCCCCCAAGAAAAAAGAATTTTGGAGACCAGAAAAAAAAAAAAAAAGTCAGGCACTATGTTAAACATACATGAGGTGTATAAAAATTGCCCTTAATGCTTGAAACCAACTTCTGAGATAAGTTGAATCATTTGACTTAATTAAGGTTTGCAGAGTTCAAAATTATTACTAAATGAGAGTAGTCATTGACAGAGTTGAGATGTGAAGCCTGGAAGTCTAGATCTGAAACATGTGTTTTAAGCTATTCTCCCCTACATAGTTTGCTGGCTGTAAAGAATATTTGAAATACAAAGATTTTTATTTTTCCTTCTAAAATTAAAGCATTTAAGTTTCTTCTATATTCTCAATTATGTGAAAAACATTCACATATCACATTATCAATTATGTGAAAAACATTCAAGTAAAAATTCTCTTTTAAACATTAGAAGATTTGTCCTGGAATCAAAGAAAATGAATACCAGATTTATACTGTATATGCATGTAGAATTTCTATATGTATATAGAATTTAACAGAATTCTATCCATGCATATATATGTATGTTTGTATATATACACACATGTATATATACACATATATGTATTTTCAAATATTTAATTATAAATACTTGTCTATAAAATCAGTTATTCCATTTCTTTCTTCGGTAATATTGTATATTAATATTTGTTGTTTAACTTCTAAAAGACATACAGTTTATGTTCCTGTCAGGTAGACTAATCTTCAGTTTTCCTCAGTAATTTATACCACTTCTTTACTACCACATTTGCTATTAATTAAAAATGCCCCTAGTCATGTTTGACCTCGAGTTTTAAGTTTAAAAAAGACATTTTAAAAGATTGAACTTAAAATTACTGTATAAAAATATTCAACTTTTTCCCTTCGTCTTTGTAATTCACCTTCAAAAAACACTTTGATAATCTCTGATGGTGAAAGTCAATGCAGGTTTATTTATTTCTAACTTTCTTTCAAAGACCTGAACTGGTGGTCTCCTCTGGCCTAGATTTAATTAAATACAGGTATAATTTCTAATAATCATCAAACCGGATTAGCAATGTTATTTTTCTCTGGGGTAGTTTGATTTCTTTCTCTTTTTATTTTTTTTTTTTGACAGCTCGTGTCAAAAATTAATTCTGATTTTAAACAGATGGAATTTTCTCTTACTTACTGTCCCTAACTATCTAAAGACCTATGAAAAGAAGATGCAGCCAACACTTTCTTCTGATGATTCTTGTTTTAGAAATTTGAAACAACAAAGTTTCCTTCTGAGAAAATTATGCTCAGTCACAGTAACCTTTAGGTGAAAAGATTGGGCTTCAAATGTACTGGGATTTTTTTCTTTTTTCCATCTTTGTGAAGAACAGATTATTCTCCTTTGTACTAAATTAATGTCCAAGGAAAATGAATGTCAGAAATTTGGCCCCCAAAATATTCTATTTCCTTGTCAGCTTCTACCAGGTCTTTTTGGCAACACCAAAAAGAAATAGCGAGCCACTTTAAATAAAACATTCTGTAATAATCAAGGGGAAACACCAACACATTAATTTTACTACTACATAGTTAAATTATCATGGTGGTGCCTGTGGCCCAAAGGAGTAGGGCACCAGCCCCATATGCCAGAGATGGCAGGTTCAAACCCAGCCCCGCCCAAAAAACTGCAAAAAAAATTGTTAAATTATCATGGCAATATATGGACCTAAACCTGGCTTTCTAACAATGACTTCAGAAGGGCCATTTACTTATGAAAATGTTACATACTTCCTGTATGTAATTAAGCAGCCATCTTTGCATTGAGTTCCTCCAAACTATTTTTCATTGATATGCAATGCAGACTTTTAAGTTATTTCTATTGAGTTTCCCCATAGTGAAAAAGAAAAAAAAAAATACTAAAATATGTGCAGACAGATGGTTAGGCATATTTTAAACCCAAACTAAGACATAGTTTTGAATCTCCCCAATTTTCTGATAGTTTCATCAGTTTAAATATGGATACAACATATCCTCTGGTGCATGGCATACCCGTCACCTTCTCACTGCGGGCTACCTCATTTTTCCCACCTAAGGATCAGTATTTCAGGGCATTTATTTTCACTTCACTTACCCTCATTGTTAATTCAGTTTAAAGAATTTTTTGAAGGTTCTAATTCATTGAATGGGATTTTTCTCTTCATGGTAATTCAGAAGGATTGAGCATTACTTTGAAACAACTCATACAGACAATTATCAACAGAATGCCCTCAATTTATAGATTTCACATAAATCTTAAACCTAGAGGTAATGAGTGAGTGCTCACTTGAGTGAAGATGGACAGACGGGCCAAATTGGCTCATCTTCTGTTATCTCTTTATCAGTTAGGTGTTGAGATGTCCCCCCAAAAAACCTTCCAAATGAAGTAGCTTGAAAGAATAAACATTCATTTATTTCTGCTTTTCAAATACATAATTGCATGTATCTATGGGGTACACTTCGATATTCAAATACATGTATGCAATGTGTCATAATCAAATTATGGTGATTAGCATATTTATCACAAACTAATTAGCATCATTATCATTGTCCCTTTATGATGGGAACACTCACAATCCTCTTGTCTAGCCATTTAAAAATATACACTATTCTGGGAGGCTGAAGATGATAGATTGCTTGAGCTCAGGAGTTCATGACCAGCATGAGCAAGAAAAACATCCCAGTCTCTAAAAATAGGTGAGTGTTGGCAGGCACCTGTAGTCCCAGCTACTCCAGAAGGCGAGGCAAGAGGATTGCTTCAACCCAAGAGTCTGAAGTTGCTGTGAGCTACCATGCAACGGCACACTACTGAGGCCAACAAAGTGAGACTCTGCCTCAAAAAATTAAATTATAAATAAAATAACACAATAAATTGTGAACTATAGTCACTCAGCAGTGCTGTAGACGACCAGAATTTATTCCTTCAATCCAGCTGTAATTTTATAACTGTTGATAAACTTCTCCCTTCTCCCAGTGCACTTTCCAGCCTCTAAGAACCACAGTTCTACTCTCTATTTCTAGGAGGTCAAGTTGTAGTGTCCTCATGTGAATGAGAGCATTTAATGTTCATCTTTTTGTGCCTGACTTATGGCACTTGGTGTAATATCCTTCAGGCTCATCTGTGTTGATTCAATTGGCAGGATTTCACTCTGCTCTGTGGCTGACAGCATTTCACGGTATGTATATTACATACATCACATTTTCTTTCTTCATACACTGATGGGCACTTCCGATGGCTCCACATCCAGCTGTTGTGGACAGTAGTGCGGTGACCATGGTAACATAGACAGCTCTTCAATATATTGATCTCCTTTCCTTTAGAGAAATACACAGCAGGAGCTTGCTGGATCCTACGTTAGTTCTACTTTTAGTTTTCCTTGAGCTCCCCAGTTACTTCCAAGCAGCTAAGGAGTACTTACTCTTCCTATTAATTGTTTGGCTCTCAATTTTCTATTAATAGCCAAAGCTGATAGGTTTCGAATAGGAATGGTTCTGTTTAATGGAAGAATCATGTTACGGCAAAAAATTAATCAGAGTTAGGTTTTCAATAAAAGATTTCAGTACCCTTCATTCTGCCCTCTACTGCATGTTCATAAGCCCTTGGGAAGATTCAGCTGACAATCTAGTTTCTATTTCAAAGGAGTAAAACTTAAATCCTATGGGGGAGAAATTCTGCAACCTGTCTCGATTTGTTCGTAAAATAAATATGAAAAAAATCAATGCATACAAAGAAGAGTGCAAATTAAGAAACAAATGTGATAATAACAATAATATAGAGTAAATGGATGGGTATTACTTGATAAGTTATTTTATTTTATTTTATTTCATTTTATTTTATTTTTGAGACAGAGTCTCACTGTGTTGCCCTCGGTAGAGTGCCATGGCATCACACACAGCTAACAGCAACCTCAGACTCTTGGGCTGAAGACATTGTTTAGCTGGCCTAGGCTGGCCTCAAACCTGCCAGCCTTAGTGCACATGGCTGGTGCTGTAACCACTGAGCTACAGGCGCCAACCCTCATAATTGTTCTTGGTGAAAAATCTTTGATTCACATCATCAAAATACTTTGCATACTGATGCTCTTTGAAATTAATTGTATATCCTAATCAGAACAGAACTGCAAAGTAAATACATATTAATATAATTTAAATGTTAAAAAGGCATGTTGCAACTAAATGCTGAAGTAATAGGAGAATTAAAAAAAAAAAAAAAAAAATGCAGCCCACTCAGCATAAACTGTGACTCCACGCAAGTGTAGCAGAATAGCTAGTGGGTAAACCTGACCTGTCACTAGAAATAGCTGGTTTGAAAGCTAACACCAGAGCTTGGTAATGCTCTTTCCTCAAAGCATCATGTAAATTTATCATGCATTTCCTTTGGGGTAGAGGAAGTGCTGACATAACAATTCATTGCAAAAAATTAGGCTCTTCAAATCCAAAAGGACCAACTACTTCAGAAACTCTTCGCCTCTTTAAAGGTAATTTTCAGTGGTATTGTTACTCTGGAACTTTATCCAAATTACTCCCTCCTTAAAGAAACTGCTGTGAAAACATCTATCCTGTGACCTGCTATTCTGTTACCCTCCAGCATGTAGAGCTTGTTATTAAAAGAGAAAAATATCTCCTTTTTTAACTTAAAACTGTATACAGGTCTATCCACCTTATTATAATTTCTAACCAACTGTGTAAAGTTGCTTTGCATATGACCTCTTTTTGGAAAACAGAAAAATAAATACACACACACATTTATCTCTGTGTCCCTTAGAGAAAGTAAGATTGTTTCAAAAGCTTGCTCACACCGTGGAGGCTACTCCTTCTGACACCTACACTAAAGCTAAAAAACTAACTTCCACTCCTCTGTCTTCATTGGCAGCTTGATTACTATTTTGAATTTTCTAACCCTACCATTATATATTCTCAGCAAAATAATGTACAATAGATTTATTATTGCATAAATATATCATGAAGTGTTATCTCTGTTTACGAATAATTGGTAAGGCAGCTGGTTTCTTCCTAGTCGACAGGAAATTCAAAAGCCTCCTTTTTCACGCAAGCACCTACGGAATTACCTAGTTTGGGAGAGCTCAGTCTTTGTATCCAGCCTGCCGGGATCAAGGCACAACTCTGCCGCTTACTTCCCTGTAAAAATTTAGGCAAATTATTGCCTAGTCCTGGGCCTTAGACTCCTCATCACTAAAAGAAGAATATCTAATTGTATTTTCCCTAAACAGTTGTTGTAAGAATTAAATGAGTTATTACAGGTGACACACTTGAATGGTGCCTGGAGCATAGAAAATGCTACTTACATGTTTATGCCTGTGATTGAGTACACACTCTATGAAGCCAGTTAGTATTGGTGTATTTGTTCTAATTTTATTATACTCTACTTTTTCCCAAATTTGGATATTTGTATAAACCCCAAATTATAAGCTCCCATCTATACAATGTTTTGCGTGTTTTCAAATATATTCTGTACCACACACAGCTTTAAGTGTTCTCTATAATGAAAACCAGGCAGGCATAATAGAAATATTGTGAAAACTATACCCACTGAGTCGTCAGTGGTGATAAGGTAGATTACAATAGGAGAGTCGTTATGCACTTGAAACTTCACTTGTTTGACAACTTTTGAAAATGTACTTGTTAATGAAAATAGCATGTTAAAAGTTTTGAGAAATGGGTTAATGACTGCGATGTGTAAACAAACAGCAGAACAAATGGGAAAACCCTTGTTTTCCCATTTGGGTAAAATGGTAAAGGGTAAAAGAAACATCGAGGAGGAAAGATCAAATCACAGAAGAAAGTGCTGCAAAGCAAATGTACTAAAACCTATACCTACCCAGAAGGCCAAAAATCATATCACAACAAAGATATTTGCACCAGAATATTTATTGCGGCCCTATTCACAATTGCTAAGTCATGGAAAAAACCCAAGTGCCCATCGATCCGTGAATGGACTAATAAATTGTGGTATATGTATACCATGGAATATTATGCAGCCTTAAAGAAAGATGGAGACTTTACCTTTGTGTTTACATGGATGGAGCTGGAACATATTCTTCTTAGTAAAGTATCCCAAGAATGGAAGAAAAAGTATCCAATGTACTCAGCCCTACTATGAAACTAATTTAGGGCTTTCACATGAATGCTGTAACCCATTTGCAACCTAGGAATAGGGGGAAGGGGGAAAGGGAGGGGAGGGAGGGGGGAGGGGGGAGGAAGGAGGGAGATTGGTGAGAATACACTTGTGGTGCATCTTACAATGGTATATTTGAAACTTAGTAAATGTGGAATGTAAATGTCTCAACACAATGACTGTGAAATTGCCAGGAAGGCTATGTTAACCAGTGTGATATAAATGTGTCAACCGGTCTGTGAAACTAGTGTATGATGCCCCATGATCATACCAATGTACACAGCTATGATTTAATTAAAAAAAAAAATAGTAATGATAATTAGACCAACTTGTTGACATGCAAAAAAAAAAAAGAAAGAAAGAAAGAAACAAAAACTAGAGTAAGTGGCAGATGACCTGAGAGCCGGGGCTTACTCCTATGAATTGTACTCGGTGAGGGAAAGGAGCCAGATTAGAAAAGAAGAAGTTCAGAAACAGTCACTAAGCATAAAAAAGGAATAATTCAATTATGCTTCATTAATATCAATATTTACTAAATAGTACCAGTTGCATTTAGAAACTCACAGCATTGGTTATAGATAAGACAAAATCCAGTGCTTTAAACTTTTCATAAGGGTATGAATATTAATAGACTTAACAGAACTTGACTTCAGTAGGGCTACCCTTTTATTCTTCTTTCAAGCAGTAAGAGGAACTAAATCTCCCTGGATTAAGATGATATCTTTTTATATGTTCGGGAAAACAGACATTTTTTAATGCAATGTTTGACTAGATAATTTCCATTCCTTTTGAAAGTAACTCTTGTATATGATCTCAAATTTCTACTCTATACTCATACTACCGTAAATTGTGTTACTAGATCAAGTTTTCTTCATAATTTCCATCTTAATTAAAAGCATATAAACGTATAAAAACATTTTTATACAAATGCAATGTTTTGAGGCATGAAGAATGTTACCTTCACATGCCTGATAGCATATATGTATTTGCATATATGTAAATTTAAAATTTTGCAGTGATAAATTTGGAAACAAAATTTAACATGCATGGTATATGTATTTTACAGCTATTCAGGTTTTTGTAACTGTGTTAAATAAAATATTCTATACAAACCTACAACTGATTCTGCTTTCTTGTGATTACCGAAACAAGTATTTCCGATACTTCTTTGAATCATAACTTTGTTGTCTTATTTCCAGAGTACGTGGAATCCAAATTCTCCTAGGAAGTAAATCTTTTTTACTTTTTCTCTAATTTTTCCCTTTGTACAGACAATATTCTACTATGAAACCCCTGTGGACACATGATGGAACTGTAATTTCTGATGAATATTTCAATGTGGGAACACAACTTGTTCTTATATTATATAATCTGTGCACATTTTCTTTCCCATCATTTCTTCTTTGAAATTCAAGAAGTATTTCAGGTATTATGATGTTTCCAAACTGTCCTCAAGGATCACCATTCTTACCATCAATCGTTTCTGAAAAGGGAGAAGGAAATTCAAAGTGGAAAAGCTTTGCCAGCCTGGTGCTTTTATATTGTCTTCCACGTAGCAGAGCATTAAATCTATCATTTCTAAGACTGTTCTGAGAATCTCATAATTGCAGCACTTAGATTTAAGAGACATAATTTATCATCATTCTGTTTGCAATTACTGTAGTGTTTCAGTCAAATTCAAAAGTACTTTTCTAATTTTGTTTCTGAAGGTTATGTTGACCTTTCCTTATGTTGAATAAATAACCTAAGTCTCTCCTTCATTAGTAAATCTAGTCTGTGTTACAAAGGAAAATATTTGCATTCTTCCACGTTGTACCTAATATATCTGCATGCGGCTGTTGATAAAATATGTTCTACTTATAACTTCCTACAGCATAAGGTACAACTACATAAAGAACCACCATTTCTTCTGGCCCTTTATATCATATATCCCCTTTCATAGCATATTGGAACAACTCTTCTTTGAAAGCACTTTAAAGTGTAACAGAGCTAGATCGTATTAAACTTGGGTTATTTGTAAATACCTAAGTAAATTTTTACCCACATGGAATCTGCCTCAGATGTCTTATCATAAGCTCACTTCTGATGCAGAAGTTGACAAATGGAAATATCTATTTGTGTAGTTTATGTAGCATTTTTATTTCTGTATTACATTACAGATATCCTGGAAGTTGTCGATGGATTAGTTCCCTTTAAGCAGAAAATTAATCTGAGTATACATTTTTGCACATCATATGTATTTTCGATAATATGCCTTATTAGCAAATATGAATAAAATTTACCCCAATGGAAAAAATTAAATGACATTTACAACACATAACCAAGACCATGTGGTTATCTACTGTGGACTGATTGTCAAATCTCTACTTTCATTTTCATTCCAATTTTCAGCACTTTTCCTTCTTTCATATTCTTTTAGTGTTTTATAGGTATCTCTCTCTTTTGCCACTTGCATGCAGCTTTTAAGATCTGCTACTTAACAGTCCTTAAAATTAACTGATTATGTACTTGTGGTACTCAGAGCACATGAATAATATTAGAGGCCTGTCAAGTTTTTGAGCCTAATATTTAAGGCATTCCATACCCTAGTACCAAATTTATAAGTCTTTGTTTTTCCTCTATGTTCTCTATACCAGTTCCAGTTAAAGTGTTGGTATCAATGTGCCTGTTTTCTGTGCTTGGTCTGTGCGATGCCAAGGACCTGGCCATAGAACGTAAATCAAACACTTTTTAGTGCTTGCTATTTAGTCCAGCTTCCACTGGGTTTTCATGGACCTTCTTGATAAATGAATCAGCATTGTTTTACATAGTGGAAGCAACTCTTTATCTTTTTATAACAGATATAAACAATTCTTGGACCAGTACACTGTCTGGATGGCATTTTAATTACTCTGCTTTCTACCCTAGAATCATACATGGCTACCTGCTACTTTTTTACTCTCCCTAGAAAATGCTACCAGTGTTGTTTCTACTTTCTCATATAGAAAGGACTTATTTGGCCAGAAATTCTGTCTGATCTAAAAGCCTTACTAGAATCATCCTATCTTCTCGTTGTTTGATTTATTCTACAATTTCGCTGCCTTACATAGTTTTTCAAAAACCCAGATGAATTTAGGAAATATAGAAATAATTACTATGGTTTTGTGCTTAATAATGCCTTTCATTTATATCTCTAAGAACAGAATGTCTTAAATGTACAGAACTTTAAAATTGTTATTTAAGAATAGAATGTCTTAAATGTATAAAACCTTAAAATTGCTATTTTGTGCTTAAAAATGCCTTTCATTTATATTTTTAAGAATAGAATGTCCGGGCAGCGCCCGTGGCTCAAAGGGATAGGGCACTGGGCCCCATATGCTGGAGGTGGCAGGTTCAAACCCAGCCCTGGCCAAAAACTGCAAAAAAAAAAAAAAAAAAAAAAAAAAAAAAACATTAAAAATAGAATGTCTTAAATGTATAGAACTTTAAAATAGCCAAGAGAGGAATATTTTCATTACCAGAGAGTGAAAAGTATGTAGTTTTTATCTTGAGGACATGTCTAGACAATTGCAATATTTTGAAATTCTCAGTATTCCATATAAGGATTACTTGAAGAAAGAAGATGAGTCTATATTATTTTCTTAAAAAAACCCTTCTGTTGACAAATTATGATAACATCAAAAAATGCCAGCATGAGTGTCTAAGGATTGGGGAAAATCCCACAGATAAAGAATAAATTGAGAAATATTGTATGACTCACAATCTTTATTGTACAAGAAATGATATTTTGTGGTAGAACATGGGCACAAATTGATGTGGATTTGAAAAAATAATTACCTATATACTCTAGTATAAGCCGAGTTTTTTCGGCACCAAATTTGTGCCGAAAAACCCGAACTCGGCACAAATTTTGTGCCGAAAAACTCGGCTTATACTCAAGTACATATGGTAAAAGCAGCCTACTGAAAAGGAACAAATTTTAGGCTATCAGTAATAATTTATTCTATATGGGACTTTCATAAAAGTATTATAAAAATATACGCAAGTAGATAAACAGTAACTATGCAAGAAGCAGTTTGAAGTTGCTTTATTTGATCTAACTAACCAGTGCTGTACCACAGCAGTAACTCCAAAAACTTTAAAGTTAAGGATGACATGAAAAAAGTGTGGGTTAATAAATATGTGGCTCCCAAAATAATGCCTCATCTATATTAAGTATTATATCATTTTAATTATTTTCAATTTGGAGATGTGCGATGTGAAACAGAAAGGTTAATTAAGCAACTTCTTGAGCTATAGCTAGCATGTGGAAAACTTGGAATTAGTGGCCCACAATTGATCTTCTTCAAAAACTGTGGCTTCCTATGTAGAGCAGGAATAACTCACAAACATGTGAAATGCAATTTGTAAACTACAACATGCTTTAACGACTGTGATACAGAAAGCATGCTGTTCCAACTCCATGAAATATCCTTTACCAATCTTTACCGGGCTGGTAAATCTTCCAATTAGAGGAACTGCCTTCGGCAACTTTTTAAAAAGGAATAAAAGTCAGATAAAGGCTTAATGGTGATGGCATTTTCTAACCTGAGGAGGTTTTTGAATAGCAGTCGTCCCACAGTCTTCCCCAGCTTGCTCGTTTCATTGTAACTACTCTACTTAACAAACAGCTCTGACCACATGGCCTTCACACTGGGTCTCTCTGCTTAGAAAGTGTTCTCCAAGATATTGAGCCTCATATATTAATCCCCGGGCCCTTTCATATTTTATTAAATTCCTTATCATGAGGTCTTTCCTGGCCAATTCTATTTTTAAATCTTTTATTAAAGGATTTGTTCTGTAAAATTTCTATTCAGTCAATAGTCCACACTGAAGGATCCAGAAGGCCCCCCAAGAACTCAGGTCCCCATGTGTTTGTGCCTGGTCACTTTCATGACAGCAAAAAAATTAAGGATTTTAATTATGCTAGTGGCATAGTCCATCTTTCGATTAGAAATATACCTATATACTCGAGTATAAGCCGAGCTTTTTCGGCACAAAATTTGTGCCAAAAACCTGAACTCGGCACAAATTTTGTGCCAAAGAAACTCGGCTTATACTCGAGTATATATGGTGTTTTTGAAGCTATTTGAAAAATAAATTGACGTGATATTAAGAGAAGGCGTGAACTCCAGAAGTTGTTGTAATTTAGAATATTAAATTTTAACAGTTAATACGAATGACTGGATGGAGTTCTCACTACTACTTATGATCCCTTTTGAAGCTGGTTTCTCATACTGCCCATGAGAGTGGTGTTAGACTGAAGGAGTATAAAACTCACAGGATTTTGGCAAACATCCTACAATCCTACCCATCTTATACTAAAGTGATCTGGTTGAAGAATTCTAATAGCTAATGATCATTTCAAGAGTGCACAATACATATCATATTTAACATTGGACTATTACGAATAACAATCCTGTACAATTGTTACCTCTACGGTAGTCACATTCTTGACTTACCAAGGGACATGCTCTTGCTCATGTAAGTTTCCTCACAACATTCCTTCCTTTTACTGTGTTTATCCCAGTTCTAGAACCCTGAGTTTCATTAAATTAAGATTTTTTCCTACTAAAAATAACATTTTATGTTTTAGCCCATTTTTATCTCTGAATTTTCCAAATTTGTTTTGCTTTATGTAATTCATCTATAAATGCAATTACGCCAAAACATCTCCTGACACTTTCTCAACACAGAACCCCTAATGACTGACAAGGTTATTGTGGGCAATTACTTAAAACAAAATTTAATGGGAAAAAGAATAAATGGACATCATTCTGTTAGAAAACAATATGTCATTTTGGAGATAGGGTATTAATGCTTTCTACTGGATGTCCCTGTCATCAAGTTTTCCTTAGCAAATAGCAACTCCTACCATAATTTTTCGCTTGAGTCCCAGGTGTATCCACAACTCTTAAATCATTTTAAATGTTCTCAAAAATGTTTTAAAACTGTTACTGTTTGGATTTGTTCCATCTAATATAAATAATTAAATAATCCACACTCATAGCTTGTGGTGTTGATAGAGGGTTAGGCAGATGGACCAACAGAAGAAAACATACATGTATTCGTATGAGCGAGAACCTGCTGTTTGACAAAAGGAATATCAAAATTAACAGATTATTCATTTACAGTAGGTTCTTTGACAAATGGTTGTAGAAAAATTTCCAACTGAGAAAAAAATATAATTTATTACCTTTCTCTGTCTCTTATGTAATTTTGAGGCATATATGCAGTGCACACAGTATATGGTATTTTATAACTTAGAAAGATGCCATCTTACTCCGTGTCAAGAAAACATTTCTCCTAGATCAAACCCTTGCTGACCAGACCTCCTGGACTGACATTGACCTCCTACATTAGTGCATAGAAACAAGGTATAGGACAGAGCTAAGCAACTGACCTGGTTTACTGCAAAGCTGAGACCTCAGCCCTTTCTCATCCAGGTCCTCACCATGAGGGATGAGTGTGGGATGGATAAAAGCCTTTCCAATAACAAGCAGAGATGTGGTAAATAATGCCACACCATACACCTGTGACTACACAGATTTGACCCCAGTGCCAGGATTATGCCGCAGACAGGATTACTGTTGTCTGAAGCCAAGGGTCTGTGTGTTATATTATGATCTCAGCACCGGCTCCATTTTGACACCAGCAGCAGAGGAGGTTCATCCTTGAGCATGCAGTTTCAAAGCTGCACAGTTGTGATACCTGCCCTTGCTAAATAACGTGCAATACTATTAGGACAATGAACAATGGGGCTTCTGCCCACCTGCTGCTGATACTGTCTTGGCGAGATCTCCATAGTCCATTCAGCTCCAGCACATCTGGGCCCAGGACTGCTCAGCCCTTCACGCTTGCTGACACGATATATACATCTCTTATACACTGGTAATTAAAAGACCCCTCTTTTGTCTTTTAGACATCACATTGGAAATATGTAACAATTGCAAGAACATTTTTGGAAAAGTCGAAATGTAATCTAAGGCATTCTAGAAGAAAATGTTGGAAAACTATAGATATCATCCTAAGGATAGAATTTATGAAGAAGATCCCACAATCACAGAAACAACAAAAAATAACAAATATAACCTTATTAAAGAGCTTCTGCACAGCTGAGGAAGCAACTGAGCAAATAGACACCCTAAAGAATGGGAGAAAATATTTGCATGCTATACATCTATTAAAGGACTAATAACCATAGTCTATGAATAATTCAGAAAAATTAGCAAGAAAAAAAATCAAATGACCCCACAAAACAGTGGATAAAAGATACAAACAGAATCTTTTCAAAGAAAGATAGACTAACAGCCAAAAAGCACATGAAAAAATGTTCAATGGGTTCGGTGCCTGTAGCTCAGTGGATAGAGCCTCAGCCACATACACTGAGGCTGGTGGTTTCGAAACTGGCCTGGGCCAGCTAAAACAACGACGACAAACACAACAAAAAAATAGCCAGGCGTTGTGGTGAGTACCTGTAGTCCAAGCTACTTGGGAGGCTGAGGCAAGACAATTGCTTAAGCCTAAGAGTTAGAGGCTGTTGTGAGTTGTGATGCCATGGCACTCTACCAAGGGTGACATAGAGAGGCTCTGTATCAAAAAAAAAAAAAAAAAAAAAAAAAAAAGAAAAAGAAAAAGAAAAAATGTTCAACATCTTTACTCCTCAGGGCAATGCAAATCAAAACTACAATGAGATATCACCTAAGTCCAGAGAGAATGGCTTTGTCTCAGAAAATCCCCAAACAATATATACTGGCATGATATATAGAGAAATTGTTATACATTGTGGTGCTGCAAAACCAGTAAAAAATTCTGGGGAAAGTTATAAAGATACTTCAAAGAACTAAAAGTAAACATATCACTTGATCTAGCAATTCCACTATTGAGTATTTACCCCTAAGAAAAAGTCATTTTATCAAAAAGACATGAGCATTCAAAGTTTAATTGCAGCACAATTCACAATCACAAAAATGTGGAATCAACCCAAGAGCCCATCAGCTTATAAGTGGATTAACAAAACGTGGTATATGTGAGACCATGGATTATTAATCAACCGTAAAAAAATAAATAAAATGGTGAACACCATTTGTAACAACTAGAATGGAACGATAGAACATTCTTCTACTGAGTTATCCTAAAAATGGAAAAAGAAATACAACATCTGCTCATAATGAAACTGGAACTAATCAAAAACCACACATGGGTGTAGTTGGTAGTAAAACTCAATGAAAAGTAAGCAGGTGGGAGGGGAGGGATGATTTAACAGCTAACTAGTACAACGCACACTGTGTGATGGGCACAACTTAGATTCAAACTGTACAAAAGAATTTCTACATCCTAAACATTTGCACCACTGTAATATTCTGAAAAAAAAAAAAAATCAAACTGTACAAGAATATATGTTCATATGCAAAAAGATGACATCAGGTAGAGTTTTATACAAAGGAGAGTTGAGCATCTGTTTTGTTAAATAAGAAATAAATGTGAAGGTAATCATTATTCAGCTGCAGTAAAAATGAAATATTTAAAATGAACGTTTGAAGAAAAATGTAAAGAAAATTACATATAAAGATTGATAGAATTGCTTTAAGAAAAAGCATTAATTTTGAGGAACTGATTTAACCTTGCATTCATTCTAGTAACTTTTAATCGGGAATATTTAATCTCCAAAAACATTTTAGAAAAAGTAGATGAGTGAGATTATGAATGATGGAACCACAGGTTTCCCCCACCACAGTATTCAATAGCAAGCTGAAAAGACATGATTTTGTACCAGCATTTAGTTTATCAATGGAACCTATTTCTTGGGAAATGCCTCATGTCTTAATACACACAACATTTAGAAGAGGAATTAGGTGGAAATATTTTATCATTTAAAAAACATTTTAGTATTTTAAATACTAAATCAAATCCCACTGTATCTGTAATTTTCCACTCAAATCCCACTATATATATATTTTCCCCAAGCAGGTACTTTCAAAACCAGTTATGTACCTATAGTTATTAGAATTTGGCAAATGGTACAAAGCTAGTGTGAAATGGAAAATGCCATCTTTATAAATGTATTCTCACTTGAAAATTCACATGCTTTATTTGTCCTGTTCCCACTGTGCTCATATTAATCCCGTAAAGCAAGAATGTCTAATTAGAACCAATTTGATAAGCAGCCAGTTATCTGCATTAAACATATGTGTTAATATTTGCCGTACAAGTAAACCTATTATTTCTAAGAAAAATCAGAGTCATTAGATCAGAAAGACTTACAGAAATAGAAGTCTGCTAAGCAAAACCAAGGATTTCTTTTTTAGAAGAAAACATACGTATCATTTCAAAGTAAATGGCACATTAATGGATATAATTAGCACCATAAAGTGTTCAAGAGACTTGAAAAATTAATACGAGTATTGAGTTTGAATGTGGTAGATTGCTTCAGAGGCCATCTACATATTCCATTATGAACAGGTTTTAAGCATATTAATGCTTTAAACAGGCTTATGAGACAGGTATTCTGTGAAACAAGAAACCAGGAAAAAGAACATAGAGAACTGAACTCCTAAAATGAACAGAGATTTCTTACTAAATAAGTGGCTGGCTTTTTGATCTTCATGACAAATTACCAGATTACATTAAAAAAAATTATCATTCGAAGTACAGTTTTGCAATAGTATCAGGCTGCTCCTCAAATTCACGTGTGCACTGTGGTTTTGGTGCTGCATGGGGATTTACATACTTGATTAGGAAGATTTCAACAGAATGGTAAAGTTACAAAAATGACCAGAGTCTTGTAAGTTTATTCATACTTCTATTTTTAGTCAATGGTACTATTACAGCATCTGCCCTGCATTGCGAATTAATCATTTTAAGTATATAGATGCTTATCATTGTCATCAGTCATGTAATAATATTTCATTTTCAAAGAACACAAACATTCTTCATAAGACCTTCAGGATAAAAGTTCAGGCTTCCCTTTTTGTTGTAACTTACTCTATTTTGCAAGCACTGCTCATTTCAGGTTTGCTGAAATTCTTGCAGATTCAGTCATAGGCTTTGCTGTCCCTCCGCCTTGCCCCTTCATCATCACTTAATAATTCTTCTCACCCGTCCTGAATTATTCAGCTCAGCCATATTTTCCGATATTTAGTTTCACCACAAATCGCACCTGTCCCTTATTTATTTTTTTTTTTTTGAATTTATTTATTTTTTTATTGTGGAGAAGGGGCAGGGAAAGAAGGCGGGGGAAGAGGTGAGTGACAGGGTCGGGCCAGTGGCATGGTACCACATTGGCTGTATCTAGGTAGAGGCAGTTT
>CAUYPK010029763.1:0-19870 GCA_963574355.1 Loris lydekkerianus
ACGACCTCCCTGCTTGATGGCACTGTCCCCTTCCTCACTCCCAGGACCCCACTGCTTGATGGCACTGTCCCCTTCCACCCACCCAGGACCGCACTGCGTGATGGCCCGGGCCCCGGCCGCCCCCCCAGGCCCGCCCGGCCGCTCAGCACGTCGACAGTGCCATCAAGCAGTGAGGTCATGGGTGTGAGGAAGGGGACAGTGCCATCAAGCAGTGAGGTCATGGGAGTGAGGAAGGGGACAGTGCCATCAAGCAGGGAGGTCATAGGAGTGAGGAAGGGGACAGTGCCGTCAAACAGTGGGGTCCTGGGAGTGAGGAATTTATGGCATAATGGCTGGCTAACTCCAGGCTATATCTATACTTTTATAAATGTCTGACTTCGATTACTATTCATATCTTATGTCTTTACATTATTTTAACATAGGCAATTTCTTACCTATTCCTCAGAGATTATCATTTACATTGTTCATATTTACCACAAATCTGTGTTTTTTTATATAAATTGGACATATCAACAAAGTAAACATCCTCTTTATCCTCTATTAGTAGGCTACTAAAAAGTGAGTGTGAAAACCCCAGGGGAAGTAAAGAAGATTTTATTTTGGAGGTAGAAACAGTCCTCCAACAGGGAAAATGCAGCTGTTGCAGAAATTGAATGTGCATGCTCCACGGAAGGGCTGGGGTCTGGCATATAAATCTGCCAGAGTCAGACTGATATTCATGTCGAACAGGATTGGGGAAAATCTAGAGATATTTATGAGGGAAGTCAGGTACTCACATAGTGGGTAAATTTTTATTTATCATATATCCATTTTAAGATGGAGTTTTAACATAAATGAGGTGGAATTTGGCTGTTTGTATCAAAAGGTGAAATATAGGGTGCAAAGACAATTTCTACACGAACTCCAGAAGCTGGCTGAAACTGGCAGGAGGCCTGAAGATACTTATTAATAAAGAATGTTTATAAGACTGGTCCTCTGTCTTACTGGAGTTAGGACAGGATCGCCAGAGGGTGTTGTGTGGCCTCAGATGGACTATCAGGCTCATTTGGAAAATTTTCCAGCTGTAGATGTCCTAAAAAGGACCTAAGGACCATTGCATCCTAAAAAGCAATGCCTTTTAGGAGGTGGTTTCTGTTTAAAGAAGCCTTATGACAATTAATATCACTAGTATATGTGACATGAGATTCTGTTTTTTTGTTTTTGTTGTTTGTTCATTTGTCTCATTTTAGCCACAGGGAGTCCATTTTATCTGTCTGTTGGGGTATATTTTAACACAGCCTACACATCTCGCTCTGTCTTTTTTCCACATTGCCTTAGGCCAGAACCATTCTGCATCATAAAGGTAGAATGTTTCTTCCAATCCATTTTTATGCTGCTTTTATAGTACAGGTAGATATATTTTATGGAATTGGAATGCTGTTCATAAACATAATCATATTGTTGGCCACATGGATTTTTCTTTTTACATGAAGTTTCTTCACTTTCATACAGTCCTATAAGTCAAGTGATGGTATTACTGTGTTCCAGATTGTATTAGACAGGGTTCTCTAGAGAAACAGAACCAAGAGAATATATATGCAGGCCATCCCTGAAAAAAGCACCTGGCTTTTGTGAACAAAGGCTATTACAGGACATCCCCAAGTTATAAACATCTGACTGATGTACAACTCCCACTTACCAAGAGAGGCTATGATAGGCAATAGGTAAATGTTCCTGTTCCAACTTACAAATTCAACTTAAGAACAGACCTATAGAACCTGTCACATTTGTAACCCAAAGACTGCCTGTAATAGGAATTGGCTCATGCAATTATGGAGAGTAAGAAGTCCCATGATGTACTGTTTGCAAGCTGTTAAGACAAGGAAAACCAGCGGTGTAATTCAATCTGAGTAGGTCCAAGAATGAGATAGGCGTGAGGAGAACGTTGGTGGAAGATGTAAGTCCTTGTGGAAAACTAGAAATGCTGGTGTCCAAAGGCAGGAAGGAGAAGATGGGCATCCTAGCTCAGACAGAGGCAAATTTTCCCCTCCTCCACCTTTTTGCTCTGTCCAGACTCAGGAGTTGATGTCACCTACATTGGTGAGGGTGGTCTTTACCAGTTTACTGATTCAAATGCTAATCTTTCCCAGAAACACCCCCACAGACATACCCGGAAATAATGTTTAATCAACTCTTTGGACATCCCTTAGCCTATTCAAGTTGACACATAAAATTGACCACAGCACAGATGAACAAGTAGAAGGTCAAATATTTGAAACAAATTGCCCAAGGTCAATGGAGATTAAGTAGATAAAGTAGGATAGAAACTCTGCTATTTTGACTCCAAAGCCTTTGCTCTCCCCCCTACATTCTGCTTTCTCTACTAAAATAGTTGAATAAAAAAATGTGTCTATATAACTGAGCTTGGAAGCCCATAGTTTTTAATGCACCTGAGCTCTATGAAGTGTCTTTAGGAACAAGGCAGATGGAAGTAAGACTTGTCCTTGGTTCTTTGGTGCATATAGTTTAAAGTGTGGGGAGAAGGTAGTGGAAGACACAGATGAATAAACAAACATCTATGAGGCATTTCAGATTGAGACTGGGGTATGAACCAGTTGGAAGAATTCAGAGGGAAATGATGTTTTGGAATAGGATGATCAGGAGAAACGTCTGAGAAAATCACGGCATTTGGCCTATCTTGCATGAGAACATCACAGCAAAGCCAAGGTGATGTGCAGGTAGGGCCCATGTCCATAGATGGCTTCATTAAGCTAGGACCTGAGTGAGAACTTGAGGGTTTTCATGCAACCCAAATCCAGGAGAAAGAGGTCACTGTACCTCTCTCAAGGATTTTTGCCTCTAAAATGATTCCAAAATTTTAGAGGATGTCTGAGCTAATCATCTAAAACTTGCTAGTTGGTCTAGCCACCTCTCAGTACAATCACTGAATTGTTCAGCCACCCCCGAAGTAACTTGCAGTTTTTGTACCAAGACTTGTGGGAGGAGCAGAAAAGCTTTAATGCCTTGGGTTGAATGTCCTATGGGGAGTTTTCCAGTCTTCTTTGCTGAAGTTAGCTAATTCAGGAACCATTCAATGTCTGCAGAAACACTGGATACTCTGAGAGAGTGATGAAACTGTAGAACTTTGAAACAATGAACTCATAAAAACCACCTCATTCTACAGATGGGGACCCTGTTGATAACTGAATTAATTTGAGTTAGTCTACTAAGGTCAAGGAGGTGGTTAGTGCTAGTGACTCGCTAGTGACTTCCCAGGTCTCAGCTTCCCATATTTTGCAGTTTTCTTTGTATCATTCCATGGCAATAACATTCCTAAGTGTTTCTCGGATTTTCTTATGCAAAACATGCTCAAGTTCAGCTTGGGCCAAACAACAGCACACTTGGTATGATCCTGAGAGTGAATTCCCTGCCCCCAATATTAGGTGAGGTCTGAAATCTACCTTTACTGTTTAGGTTTTACATGATACGGAAGCAAGTTTTTTCTTCCCTTAACCTCCTTAGTGGTCAGGAGAGGGCCTGCTTTGGTCATCAGATACAGTTACCTGGTGACTTTGTACCCATACACTGCCATTTCTAGAAGTTCCCTAACACAGACACAGAGATGATACAGGGGAAGGTGACTTCTGTGAGCCCAACTGGAGAGCCAGTTCCTTTCGAGTTAGAAAGACCCACACTCTTCCAACATCTTAAGTAGTCATGATGTTCCAATACAGCCAAAGGCCTGCCTTTAAAAGAGCCAGCGTGCTTTCTGGAGCAAAGTTAATCCTACTGAAACTTTCTTTAATTTAATTAAGCTCTAGGGGCCAAGAAATAGACAAGTGAATCAAGCCTTAGTGACTCAGCCCCTCCTTTCTCCCTGCCTTTGTCCACAAGCCAGGAATGTAGGAAGGAAGTGAGTTAGTTCAAATTTATGCTTGAGCTCCGTGATGCAAAAAACAAGGACCTACAGGTGATCTTCCTACAAAATGCTGTCTGTTTACAGTAAGTCTCCCCTAGCACTTGACTGCAGTGAGTAAGAATGCCATGTTTACAAGTCTGGAAAGAACACAAATGAAGAGAGAGGCTTGGATGCCCATGAAAAGGCAATGAAGGTGTGGCCATGGCATTCTCATTTGTACTAACAGGAACTGGTTGATTCACTGTCAGCCTCAGAAAAAACTCATAATGTACATAATGTAAGTGATTTATTAATAAAGTACCTCGAGGCAAAATTGTAAAAGTGTGGGGGAAGCAAGACAGGAGGGGAGAAAAAGCCCCCCAAGCAAAGGAACAGTGTCAGGCCAGGACAGGAGAAAGTGGCTTCAGCGTGAACTGGAAAGTGAACTCCAGAATGTCAGGTTGCCTGCAGGAGGTCCCAGCCTGAGGCCGGGAGCTTGAGATTGTATAATCCAGTACCTGTCCATCATTGGTAAAGGGCTCCCACCGGGGATTTAACCTCCCAGGCTCTTTCAGCTTTCCACATGTTCCTTAGAAGAGCCGCAGTTGCTGGCTGTTCAAAAAGCATAACCTACCAAAGCCTAGGACATGTATTTAAGAACAAACAATCTTTATCTGAAAAAAAAAAAAGTTCTTGGGGTATCTATGCCATAAATTAACAACAGTCTATCGGCTACATTTCCAAAGTTTTTTATTAACTTGAAGATCTGTGTTCAAGAGAGTGACCTTCATTTACTTCTGTGTAGACATTGCACCAATGTCTTCACATACATTCTATGGCACAGCATGATGGTTACCATATACTATACGTTACATAGCAAGGTCACTGAAAGTCGGCAATCCCAAGTTTAAATCTTGACTCATCCATTTATTAGCTTAGTGACTTGACAAAGGTTACTTCACCTGTTGCTGATTCAGGGAGTAGGGTCGTGCTTATGAGAAATAAATGAAATAACTAAGTACAACCTTTAATAACCCAGTCATGGCACATGGTAAAGTCTTAATAGATATTGATTATTAATAATGATGATGATGGCAATAACATCCTGCATTGTTAATTCATTTATACAACAAATAGGGCATTTATCAAGTGCCTACCAGTAGGTGTCAGAGCCTCTTCTAGTCAGAGCTGTCCAACAAAGACTCTGCCCTCACAGAGTGTATATTCTAGTAAGGGAGATAAGTGATAAACACACAAATAAGTATTCGATGCAATCTGGTTACTGATAAGTGCAATAAGGAAAGTTTAAAGTGAAAACACATTAAATAAATAAAAAATGAGTGGTGGAGATAGGAGTTATTATTAGATATGGTGGTCAAAGAAATCCTCTCTGGGAGGGAAAATTGAGCAGGGATCTGAATAAAACTTTAGGGTTTAACCACATGAAGATCTGAAGATTATAGTTCCAGGAAGAGGTCATAGTGAAAGCAAAGACCCTGGGATGGGATATATTCGGAATGTTAAAGACGGAGGAAGAAATCCAGTGTGGCTACGGTATTATGAGGCAGAGGCAGTGGCAGCTACCACACTAGGTCATGCAGAGCCAAGTAACTCGCAGAGAGCAGAGAAGTGTGCATTTTCTTTAATCTGACTGATAAGAAATCACTGGAGTGTTTTGAGCAGAGAGGAACAAATCTGAGTTATGTTTGTAAACCTGGACTCTAGTCCCCATAGTAGCCTTTATGCAAAGCACTTTCTAGGAACTGGCTTGGATTTCACACAATCCTCAAGCTCAATGGGCAAAGTAAACCCTAATAATTAACATGGTTCATTCATGTTACGATGTCTTTCAGATAATAATGGTAATGGTCTTTCACATATGTGAAGCAAGTCCACATAAGTCATCTCTAATTCGTATTAATTTAATTAGTTAAAGCTACGAATGCGCCCTCAGATTATACTTAACTTTCAGTCGCCGCTATTTTGCTGGTTTCCAGTTTCTATCGTTAGTGTTCCTGCCTGTATGCAGGGGTGTCTCTCTCAGTGAAATAGCTGCTTTAGGATGATCTGACACTGTGACAGTGAGCCCGGCTTGCTAGAAGCAAAGTTACATACTTTTGGGAACGAATCGTTTGGAAGGATCTTGTTTCACAGAAAATCCCTCCCTTGACACAGCTCTGAGGGCTCCTCACTGACTCCAGACTCAAGTGCAGCCTCTTAGCTGAGTGTTCACGTGTCCTCTCCCCAGGCCTATGTGTTCTGGATAATCACTATGCAGAGATGTGCCTCACCTGTGTCTTAAGACAGGGAGACCGTCTGCCCTGGTACAAGTAGCCTTCACTGTCCCTGGAGCACACCATGTACAATTTTATTGCCATACCATTGTTGATTTCGTTGCCTAAGTATTGTGTTTTTCCCAAGGTAAAGTTCAAGTTTCATCTCCAAGTGGGGCTTTCCCCAACTTCTCAAATCTCACTGATCATTCCCTCACATGAATTACTTAAGTAGTTGTTACACTTAACCTATTACCCCCCCGGATTATGACTGACCTTTTAAAGAGCACACGTTTATAGGCCGTGTATCAAACTCACCAAGGAGTGTTCACGTCCCACTGAAGGACCTTTGTGTTCCAGGCCCTCTGCAGACTGCACCTGACTTTCCCATAGGAATTCCAACTCACTGCTGTTCATTCATGTTGAGTTCACTTCTTTCCACCTCCAGTACACCCACTTCTTTTTCCCTTCTGTAGAGTATATGAATCTCAGTCCACAAACTTAAATACAGGGTGTCCATAAAGTTTGAGTGCAATTTGCTATGTTAAACTACTTTAAATTGTACATAAACTTTATGTCCACCCTTGTGTATAATAAATTTAACTTTCTTTAGAGATTTAAACCCAAACATTAGAAAAACTCTAGAAAATCATTTCCTCATTCTACCTTGAAACTTCCTTTTCAAGGCAACAGTGCCTCAACAACATTGCTTTCATTAGGCACATGTGAGAACAAGTAGATAAAACCAGGAAAAAGATAAAATCATGGGTTTAAAAGGCTATCGTAGCAGTTAACATAAATTTCTACTTCTCGTCTACCTCATCTATCAACATGGGCATCAATTTTATTTATTTATTTATTTATTTTATTTATTTATTTTATTTTTTTTTATTAAATTATAGCTGTGTACATTAATGCGATCATGAGGCACCATACACATGGGCACCAATTTAGACTTCTTCCTCTTACCCAGCCCCAACATCCCCAATGATCTTGCACATAAAACTAATACCAAAGAAAACTCCTTGGTGAAAATTAGGTCCAGCTGTAACACTAATGCCTCAACAACTATGCTTGAGAAAAATAGAATGAATGGACTAACTAAAAAATTCAGAGTAGATAGTATAAACCATAGGGAAGAAGAGATAATACGTGCTGAAAGTTCAGATAAAGAAGAAATAATTACCTTTTGCATGTCTTTCCTAAGGCTCACCTAACTCCCTGCATGTTCCAGAGGTTCAATAAGCATTTATTGTTCGTGATGATAATAATAATGGTGTCTATTTGCATATCCAGTTGTAAGTTTCTTTTTTCTTTTTAAAGCTGAAATCTGGTATAATTGTTATAATAGAGAATATTACCTTTTTAAAAGTCCATGTGGGTAGACTGTCATGTTGAAAACTGCACAGGGACACATCTAAAGCTGTACCCTTTAATGTAGCTGTCACACAGACTGGTATGTTTATGACAGTAATTGTGGGAGCTGAAAAAAAAAAGGCTTTTTTTTTTTTTTTTTTCCCCCTAACAAAACCAGTACAAATTGACAATTTCCCAGCAGATAAAAGTCAAAGGTCTTGAGAAAGGGCAGCCTTTCCTAGTTTACACACTAGGTGTCATATGAGCTAGGGGACATTTATAAGTGTTAAGGAGTCTTCTAATTTGGCTCTGGTGGTTTTAAGAACCACCTGAGTTCTTGATTTCATTCATGCAAGCAGGCTTTGGAAATATTCCAAGGGTCATCTTTAGTTAGAAATAAAAAAGGTATGATAACAAGGACCCCTGAACCTCTTCTTTCTTTCCGCACTCACATTAACATATGCTACACATAGTGTTAGGTATCTACCCTCCTGAGAGGAGCCAAAATAAGGTTACATAAATACACTGAATTTAGTCTTCACCCTCAAGAAGTTCACAATCTATTTCACAAATAGTTACAGTGCAAAGTCATGAGAGCTGCGGGTACAAAGCACTGAGGAAATACTACGAAGGAAGTGACTAACTCCACCTTAGGGGTTAAGAGACAACCTCAGTGAAGACGGCGCTTTGATCTGGATTGTGACACGGTAGGCAAAATAATTCTTTCTAGTAAAACGAAATAGCACACTCTTATTTCAGGGAAGTGAATGTTTCTACTACAAAATATTAGCTGAGGCTGGAACTTGGGATGCAAGGCTTGTTTTGGGAAGGGTGAGGAAAGCCTAATCTGCCAAGGTTGGGTGAAGTTTGGCCAGATAATGGAGCTCTCTAAGCCAAAACTCAGAACTTGAATTTATACAAATGTAAAGCAGAGACATGCAACTCTGTAAAGAAAAAGAAACCTCAGAATAATTTGGAAAGGAGTTAGGCACTGTAGGAGCTGAGATTTGTAAACATCTCTGTGGTAGCCAAGTGGAGACAGATTAGGGGAAACAGAAGCCCAGATTAGGGGAAACAGAAGCCCAGGTGTAAGTCCGGGTAGGAGGAGGACAAACCAAACTTCAGAAACCTCTCAGGAATCTTTGGCCTTGTAGGGTATTGTGCAAATGCTCTCATTGTTTTGCAAACAAGAATCTAAGGCTCCTGTTTTCTCCACAGCACCACGCAGCTCACAGTACCAACACCTTGTATGCCACCCACTTCTGGGGTGAAAAGAGTGAAAATGTATATTTGCAACTTCTTTATTATTGGTCGTCATGGAGTTGTGCTTCTTTTTTCCCAGAGAATTTTTCTTAATTTAGAATTATACTTTCATATGTGTGATTATTCGATAAATGTCCAGAGGTTCTCAGTAAACTCTAATCTTGAAAAACAAGAAAAAACAAATATTTTCTCAAGTGCCATGCCATTACTTCAACTGTTTCTCAGGATTTCAGTCAGTATTCTTTCAGCAAATATTCATTGATTGTCTACTATTTGCTAGATTCTCTGCCTGCCTCCAGAGATTGTGATGAACACTCTTAATTTTTGAAGAGGTTAACCAAATGTTCAATGAGAGCCCTAATTTCTGTTTCATAGAGCATCATTTTTTACCTTTTATATCCAAATTTTCTCTCCAACACTCCATGTGTTTGTAATGGCCTACTCAGAACTTAATTTGGTGTCCCAAACAGTGTAATAAACAATGACTGAATGAATTTTAAAAAGTATTTGAAAATCTTTATACTAACAGATGTAGATACAATAAGATAATTAAATTTTTACATATTAAATCTCAGATCAGAAACTCACTTACAATAGGAAGCAAATTTGATTACATCGTTTTATTCTCTGGACATTAAATCCCAAAATAAGATAATAGTAACTTCTAAGTCTGGCTTTGGAAATTAGTATTAGCTTTTCTTTCTTTTTCCTATAGAGAGGACTGTTTTAACCTAAGGCAAACAATTTTTCAGCATGACTTTAAATTTGATGAGGTTCTATTAAGAAACTCTATGCAAGTCCTCCTTCTAACAGACACACACATAAAGAGACAGTCAAACCACTTCATTACAGGCAGAAAGATTAAGGCAAAAGATTACACAACAAAACCACCCACATTCGGTTTTGTAAGTCTAACAGTCATCCTGAATCATCACCCTAGAGCAGCCTGCATTCTGTTCCAACTCTTGGCTTCAGCTTACACTCAAGATGCAAGAAAGTAAAATATTAGTATTGGTGACCAAAAAGACAGGTGTGTTTCTTTTTCCTTAGTTACTCTTAGCCCTGCGGGCAACAATTGTTTCTCATTTTTTACTTGGTAAATAAATCTCTTGGGAGGTAATTAAAGAACCAGCATAAACCAGCATTATTAAAGAATAACACTTGGTCATAGTTTTAGCAACAGAATCATTGGCTTGAAAAATCTCAGAATCTCATTTCTAAGTAAGGCATACCCACCTCTGGCTCACTTCCACAAAATAGCCCCCACATTATTCATCTTTCCTCTGCTAGACTTTTGCCTCAAAATATCCCGTCTTTCTCTTCTTGTGCCTTCGTTCATGGTGTGCGCTTTGCCTGAAGTAAGGGCTCTCCCTGGCACAGTAGCTGCTCCAATGCCAGACCACCAGGTTCTCCCTCATCGTTCTAGGAAACCTGTATTATTCCTTTATGTGCATTCTTACTGTATGTGGTTTAGGCACCTACTCCGCAGCTAGTCTACTCTCTTCTATTTCATCCTGTTATTACATTGCAAGTTACACACTAAGTCAGGGAACATGAAATTCATTCCCAGAGGCCTACTTGGAACTCAATTTGGTGTCCCAAATAATGTAATAAATAATGATTTATTTATGAACGAACTTTGAAAAGTATTTGAGAGTCTTTCTACTAAGAGATGTAGATACAATAAGGTAATTAAATGACAGAATATTTTTTATAAAAATAAAAAAAAGAATATATACAGCTAAGTCAATATAGTTATACTTAAACATGAAACTTAACACAGAATTTTCTGGAAACCAATGAAAGAAAGAGAAATAATGGATTATATAACTTGGCAATGAGGAAGGATACACCAGAAATAGATCAGTTCTCACAAAGATTAAAAGTTAGCCTTGGGCCGTGTCTGTGGCTCAGTGAGTAGGGTGCTGGCCTGATATACTGAGGGTGGTGGGTTCAAACCCAGCCCTGGCCAAACTGCAAACAAAAAACCAGCCAGGCGTTGTGGCAGGCAAAGCTACTCAGGAGGCTGAGGCAGGAGAATTGCCTAAGCCCAAGAGCTAGAGGTTGCTGTGAGCTGTGATGCTACAGCACTCTACCAAGGGCCACAAAATAAAACTCTGTCTCTAAAAAAAAAAAAGTTAGCCTCAACTTACAGAATTAAGATGCTTTGTCTATAATCTATCTTTGAGATAAAAAAAAAAGAAAAAGAGATGTTACAATTTCTTATACACAATGTCAAATATTCAAATAAAAATTGCTAGTTATCCCAGAATACAGTAAAATGACCAAGAGGAACAACATAAAAATGCTAAAAATGCATACAGAAAAACATAGAATTTTCTAAAACTGACAAAAGAAATTAATCCACAAGCTCAAAAAGCTCTGTTTAGCTTCAAAAAAAAAAAAAAAAAAAAAATACCATGAAAGCCAGAAGATAACCAAATGATAATGTTAAAGTATTGAAAAATAAAATTCACAAGTGAAAGCTTCATGAAAATTTAAATGAAAATATTTTCAGATATAAACACAAAGATCTTTTAAGATAAATAGAAAATTCAGTGGTGGCAGACATCCATTAAAAAAATGTACTAAAAGGTGTGTTTTGTACTGAAAGACAATGATCCTACGCAGAAATGCAAGAAGGAAATTGTCCCAGGCAAAAATGTGAGTAGAAAAAAAAATAGGAAAAAATAAATACATAGGTAAATTAACATACTTAACAAGAATACAAACAAAATCAATGAAGACAGAATCTACCAAAACCCAGGAAGAAATAAATCATCTTACTTGGCCTATATCTACCAAATGATTTGAATTTATAATTAGCAACCTCAATAAAAGAAACCATAGGCCCAAGTGGTTTCCTGAGGAATTCTATCAGACGTTAAGGAATAGCCAATTCTGCACACTCTTTTCCAGAAAATAGAGGCAGAGAAAACATGTTTCAACTTATTCTATGAGGACAGTATAATTCTAACATCAAAACTAGGTAAATATGCTACAAAAATAGAAAAATACAGGCCAATATCTCACATGATATAAATGCAATCATCACAACAAATTATTAGAAAATTAAATCTAACAATGTATAAAAATGTTAAATATATACCATGACCAAATGGGATTTATTTCAGGTTTGCAAGTCTGATTGGACATTTGAAAATCAATGTAATTTATCATGTCAAAAGGCTAAAGACAGGAAAATCCCATGGTCAAATGCAAAAAAAAAAAAAAAAAAAAAAAAAAAAAAAGTAGTTGGTAAAACTTAGCACTCCTTCACAATTAAAAACAAAAGAAACAAATAAATAAAAACCTACCAAACAAAAACTCTCAGCAAACTTTTTATAGAAGTAACTTCCTGAAATTGATTTAAACAAAAAGGTGTACTCACATTTAATGGTAAAAAAACAAACAGAATATTTTTCCTCTAATATCAAAAACAAGGTAAAGTTGTCCTCTTTTACTATTTCTGTTCAACATGGCACTGAAGTCCTATCTTGTGTGATAAGACAAGGAAAGGAAATAAGACGCATGAAGATGAAGAGTGAATAGCACTTGTCTTTGTTTGCAGAAAATCTACCTAACAAAGAACGTGAAAGATCTCTACAAAGAGAACTGTGAAACTTTAAGAAAAGAAATAGCCGAAGACGTTAACAGATGGAAAAACATACCATGCTCATGGCTGGGAGGGATCCGACTTTTAGTAGAAATGTATTTATGTTCAATATACTTTCTGGACACCAGGTGGTACAGTGAATTTGGGGAACAAACAACACAACTGTTATTCTCTTCCTGGTTACCCATTTGGATCCATTTCCAAGTTTAATTCTTCCCGGTGGTTTACCCGTTCAGCAATCAGACCCTGCGATCTGGAATTCTAGGGCTCTCAAAAATTCTTCAGAGGCTGGTCTCAAAGATTTCCCCTACAACAGTTCCCATGGAGTGTGTGAGACTCTAGGCCTGTCATGAGTGTAGGGCCCCTCCCAGCAGGCAGAGCTGTACCTTAGGCCCTAGGAAGAGGCCCACCCTTACAACCATGTGGTGACCTTTACAACAGTGGCAGCCCCCTGTCTGGGAACTTTGCCCAAATGGATGTCTCATCTGCCGCTAAACAGCATCAGAACTGCACCAGACAGCACACCAATCTGGCCACCAAATTCCACTTGGAAGTGCACACTTCTCCAATATTTTCACTCAATGCCTAGCTTCCTCCAAGAACTGTGAAAGTCTTCTTCTGGTACCCATGTAGGGGGGGTGGGGCTTGTCGCTGCTGCTGCTACTGCTGCTGCTGCTACTGCAGCCAGGGCCACCTCACAGAAAGTTGCCTAGTGTGATGGGTCTCTGCAGCTCTGGCTTGCACTCCAAGTCTAGTAGTCCCCCTCCTGGCTGCATACCCTGCACTACCACTCCACACCAATATTCCATGCTGGGTATGATCCAGCCCTCTCCCTCTCCCATATTGCTTCAGGAGAGCTGTGCTAAATGTCTTTCCCATCTGCTGTCATGCTCCACCCCACCCACCCCTCACCCCCACCCCATCTTGTAATGTGTTTGCCTGGTCTATATGTCTTCATAATTTTAAGTCTATCATTTTTCTTTTGTTTTCTATTTACCTCCAATCTTTATTTTTTTTCTTTTCCTTTTTTATTTTGATAAATTTTCTATAATTCTTCATTTTACATTCTATTAATATGTCTATTAGAGCTATGCCTAATACAATTTAGTGTTTGCTGTCGGATTTTAATATGTATCACATCATATCATATGTCTTTATCTCATTTCTTCTCATAGTCTATATTCAAATAGTATTATCCAAGTTATATTCAAAGTAAGCACCTTTCAAATAAATATATAAGTTGTATATTTCTTTTCTGGCTGCTTTTCAGGTGTTAACTAGGTTTTCAGTTATTTAAATAATTTTGAATTGCTATTTCTACATGTAGTTTTGTTTATCTTGTTAGGATTCATTAATAGTTTGGATTTTGTAATTAACATTTTTATAAACTTTGAACCATTTTAAATTATTACTTTCTGTATTTTTTGTGCTCTTTTCATTTTTTCCTTTTGGAATTCAATTATAGGTATAAAGAACACTAGATATTGCCTCACTCGTCACTGAGACTCTTCATTTTTTACTTAACTATTTTTTTCTGAGCTTCAATTTAATTTTTATTACATTATCTTCATATTCTTCATATTCACTAATCTTCTCTCCAGCAGTGTTTAATCATATGTTTTTCTCCTCCAGTGAATTTTAATATATTATAGTTTTCAGTTCTAGGGTTGCCATTTTGTTCTTATGTGAAACATCTGTTTTCTTCCTTACTTTATAATTGTTTTACTTTTAATCAATCTTAAAGATTGATTAAATATAGTAGTTATTTTAAAGTTTATTTGCAAATTTATCATTTCTGACATTTGGTGATCTGTTTTTATAGACTGATATATTTTCCTGGTTGTGTGTTTACATTCTGTTTTGCAGGCACTAATTTTACTATACAGCATCTTCAGAATGTCAGCCAGAATCAAAGACATATCTGTAAGTTTTAGAGCTCTTTTCTTGCATAGCTCACTCCTCATCCCTGGTCTGTCTGATAAAGTCAAATGCCCTCAGCTTCTAGAGTCCTTGATCTCTTGACTATCAATTAAAATAGCGTTCAGCTTATGTTCCCTTCTGCATGCACCATGATAAAGAAAAAAACGAACAAATGCTTCCAGAGACAAAGCTGAGCAAATGGAAGATGATGTCTGTTTCCTTCTTTCAGGAATTGTAGTATATCATTGCATATTATAAACAATCATGAAGCAGTGGTTTTATATCTGTTGCTTAATTTCTAGGTTTTTCCAGTACCAGTAACATAATCATAGCCAGAAACAGACATCCAAAGATTTTAATTTTTACTTTAACAAAAGTATTTTCCTTGATTATCAAATTCGTACTATTCATAGATAATTTTAGTAAGTTATACAAATCTTCAGAAGAAATAGAATTTTGCATACTTTTGTTATTTGATTCTTTCTTAGAGCTAATGACAGCTAATATATACCTTTGATATAGTTTGGATATTTGGGCCCTACAAATCTCACATTGAAAAGTAATCCTCAGTGTTGGAAGTAAGGCGTGATAGGAGGTGTTTGGGTCATGAGAGAAGATCCTTTATGAATGGTTTGGTGCCCTCCCTGTGGCAATGAGTTAGTTCTTGCTCTATTAGTTCAGTTTCAAGAGCTGGTTGTTTAAATAATGTTGCTTCTTTCACCTTTTTCATGCCTTCTCTGGCCATGTGCCATACCAGCTCCTTATACTTTGTACCTTGATTGAAAGTTTCCTGATTCCCTCACCAGAAGCAGATGCTGGAACCATGCTTCTTGAACAGTCCATAGAACTGTGAGCCAAATAAACATTTTTTTCTTTAAAAATTATGGACCCTCAGGTGTTTCATTTATAGTAACACAAAATGGACTAAAATGTCCCCCCACATTGTGCTCAAAAGTTTCTGTTATTAAAAAAGAATGACTTGGGTATTCACATTTTCCAAGTGTAGCAACCTGAAGTTATTTTTGATTTCTTGTCATTATCTTTCTGCTTATTGTCTATCTTTCCTAGAAACATTCAGAAAGGCTATAGGCAAGCATATGGAGATGTTTTCCTCTTCCCATGTTAAAGTTTTTATTTCTTGCTTGGATTTGTAATTCATGCTTGATAAATTTTTATCTTTGAGAGGCTTAAGAATCATAAGATGTGTCCTTTCTAAGGTTCTTGAGTATAAGATTATCTTAAGTTAGTTTTACAAATTGGGGTTAAAAAACATGTATATTATACAGATATTTATCACTTCTGTCAACTTTCATAGAATTGAAGAGAGTTAGGACCTTGCTCTGGATTAGAGTTAGACATAAGAATGTTTTGTGGCTGGTTTTGTTTTTTATCCAGTTCACTCAAACTTTCTCCACATCAACAATAAGTTTTTTTTTTTTTTTTTTTTTTTTTTTTTTTTAATCACTCATTGACTGGAATAGCACTTTTTATTTCCATGGCATTCACAACTTGGCTAACTTTTAGTGTACCTTGGCTTATGACATGCCTTCTTCACTTAACTTTAAGTTAAAGTAATCATCAAATACAAAATGTTAAATAAAAATTACAGAAGTATTTTAATAGTTTAAAGATATCACAAAATTTGAGAAGACAAATATGAAACTAATGTATTTGAAAAAACTAGATATGTGGAAATGAAAAAAAAGATCAAATTAATCAGCTAGATGTAACAAAACTAAAACTAAAGAAGTAGAAAATTTGGAGAAATTATCTAGAATATAATTAAAGGACTGTAGAATGGAAAGTATTAAAAAGAGAGTAAGATACATAAAATGCATCACATGTTATTAGTGTGCCAGAAGGAAAAAAAATGAAATAATGACTAATAATCATCTAGAATCATTGAAGGGCATTATTTTTTTTAAAAGAAATAAATATTCACACATATATAATTGAACATTTCAGAACATAAGAAACTATGTAACAGTAAAAATGATAAGAAAAAATTCTTAAAAATAAACAGAACTAATCACCTAGTTCTAATTATTATTTGTAGCCTGAAAAATAGAAAGTTATACAAATTAACGTATACTTTTAAAATTATTAGAGATAATGACTGGCAACTTGGTAATTGATACCCAGCTAAATCATATTTTACCAATAAACATGAAATAAAGAAATTTGAAACAAACTAAAGAGGATATAATAAGCTAGCCCTAATTAAATGACTGTCTATGGATATACTTTAGGAAGAAGGAAATGATCCCCTAAAGAAGATTTATATTGGAAGAAGAAATATAAGCAATGAAATTGGTAAACATGAGAAATTAGGAAACAAGATATATGTCTTAACTTTGTGATAAAAACAAGTTTCAGAGTATACCTTAATACTATTAAACCTCTATAACAAACTACCACAAACTGAGCAGCTTCCAAACAACATAAATCTATCTTTCTATTTCTCACAGTTCTAGAAACTAGGAATTCCAAAACTGAGGTATTCACAGACTTGATATCTGGTAAAGGACTCTTCTATTTCATAGCAAGTGTCTTCTTATTGTACCCTTACTTGGTGAAAGAAATGAGCTGCTCTCTGGGATTTGCTTTAAAAAGACATTAATCCCAATTATAAATGCTCTGACCCAATAACATAATTATCTTTCAAACTTTCATTTCCTGATAGTGTCACCTTAGAGGTTAGGATACCAACATATACATTTTGTAAACTCATAAACATTCAGTCAATGGCAGAGGAAATACTAATTATGCATGAATAAATATAGAACTATATATAAAAAAATGTAAAGGAGTGATCATAAATTAAAAAAAATTCCAAGGCTCCAAAATTCAGAGGGGAAGATAGATATGTCAATTAATTTTAATGTGGGCTATGTATTTTAAACTTAACAATAAACACTTAAATTTAAAAAATAGATTATTTAACTTTTAGAATAAGTAGGAAAAATGGAAAAATGGTATGTCACTTCAAAGAAGATCTAAAGAAGAAGGAATGAATGGAGAAAACCCAACATAGATCAAAATTAAAATAAATTGATTTAAAATAACCTAGTAGGAATCATAATCAACATAATGTAAAACTTCCAAAGCTCAGAAATATGGGAGGAAAAAAAATCTGATCTTTTTCTAACAAAAGAATATAGCAAGTAGAAAGCAATCTTGCAAACAGTAAGAAAAGAAAATAAAGAAGAGGAAATGCTACATCAACTAAACAGTAAGCTAAACAATTATTGCATTTATTCATATTAGAAAAAAATGTACTTTGAGGTAAAAATTATTGATTTTCATTAATAAGAAAAACTATAATTAATCTATAGATGAACATCAAAAAATTATTTACTTAATAATAATAAACACTTAGGAGAGAAAATATTGATAGAATTACAGAGATAGTGACAGATTCACCCTCAGAACTCAAGGTTTAAATTATCTTCCCAGATTTTAGTAGATCAAGAAATAAATAGTTAGAAGACTTTTAATTTTTTAAAAATAAGTTAATCAACGTAAAAAATGTTTTGCAGCACAGAGAGAATATTCCTAAAAATTGGACTATATGCTATTGCATAAAATACACATTGACAAAAATCAAAGAATCTATACTATATGAACATCCTTCTGTGACTATGTTATAAATTAAGTTAGTATTTTGTTATGAAAGACATTTAAAAATTATATATTTCAAATATATACTTCTGAACTACATTTCAGAAGATACATTTAAATTTAGTAGAGATATATACAATAATATAAACACTTCATATGAAATTTGTAGTATACTTAAGTGACACTTCAAGGGAAATTTATAGCCTTACATAATCATCTTACTAAAGTAATTATTTTATTAAAATATAGAAAACATTTCTAAAAATTAATAAAAATGACAGATTGAACCCAAATTATGTACAATGGAATTATCAGAAAAAAAAATGGATTGAAAGGAATTAAAAAGCAAACTTGTCTGGTTATGGCAGCTCACCAATAACACTACTATTCTGGAAGAATCAGGCAGGACAATTGTTTGAGCTCAGGAGGTCAGAACCAGCCTGAGCAAGACCCAAATATCATCACTACTAAAACCAGAAAAAATTAGCTGGGCAGTTAAGCAGCTGTCTGAAGTTCTAACTGATCAGGAGTCTGAGGCAGGAGGATCACTTGAACACAGAAGTTTGAAGTTGCTCTGAGCTAGGCCAATGCCAGTGCACTCTAAACTGGGCCACAGAGTGAGACTCTGAATCAAACAAACAAATGAACAACAAAAAAAATTAGAATGGAGTAGAACCACAAAGTCAAATATTAGTTCTTTATAAAATTAATAAAGTAGAGAAAGTTCTACAAAAAAAGTAAGCTGAGCTAGAGAGTAGACACAAATAAACAATATTATGAATGTCAGTATATAAGGACAGATTTAAAAAATGTGCATAAAACATTTTAGAAAAATTTCCAAAATCATGAAAATTTGGTTTAAAAGATACCTTCCTAGAATAAAATTTAGGAACAAACAACAGAAGATCCCATTTATAAATAAATGGCTGAAACATCAGAAATCAAATTCAGAACTTGGATTTGCAAATAAGATTAATAGAATGGAGGTAAAGTTGGAATTAGAAACTCAAGGAGCATTTTGAAAGTAGTCTCAAAAATCCAATGAATTCAAAGACAAAAATCACCAAAAATTTTGACACAATGAGAGAGAACTTGCAGCCTTCAAAGATCTGAGATATACAGTAGAATCCTCAGTAACAGAATGGAACAGGTAGAAGAAAGGATTTCTGACATTGAAGACAAAGGTTCTGAATGCTCCATAACACTCAACGAGGAAGAGAAGTGGAGAACAAAAGAGGATCATTCTCTCAGAGAGTTCTGGGATAATTTAAACAAAACTAAGATTTACCTTATAGGAATTCCTGAAGGCAAAAAAGGTGGCTTCAAAAGGCACAGATGCTCTACTTCATGAGATAATGAAGAAGAACTTTTGAGTCATGCCAAGAGATTCTGAAATTCAGATAGCAGAAAGTTTCAGAAACTCAGCATGACTCAACTCAGTAAGACATCTCTTAGACACATTATAATTAACTTCACCAAGTTAATATGAAGAAGAAAATTCTTCAAGGAGCCAAATGTAAAAAAACAATAACCTACAATGGGAAGAATATTAGAATGATTGCAGATCTCTCTGCTGAAACCTTTCAAGCTAGAAGGGGGTGGTCATTGACTTTTAATCTCCTAAAACAAAATAGCTTTCAAAGCAAGATCCTCTATCCAGCTAAACTGAGTGTAATTTCTGATGGAGAAATTAAATACTTTAATGACATACACATGTTGAAGAAATTTTCCATAACTAAACCAGCTCTCTAAGATATTCTCAGACCTATCCTCCATAATGAATAGCACAATCCTCCACAACAAAAAGAGGGAGGGGGGAGGGGGGTTGAGGGAGGGGTATTGGTGGAATCACACCTACGGGGCATCTCACAAGGGCAAGGGTGAAACTCAGCAAATGTGAAATGTAAATGTCATGCCACGGTGACTGGGAAAATGCCAGGAAGG
>CAUYPK010029764.1:0-36248 GCA_963574355.1 Loris lydekkerianus
GGGGTCTCGTGCTCTTTGCTTGGTAATAAATTTGAGTTCTCTGTGTATTCTGGTTATTAGACCTTTATCAGAGGTATAACCTGCAAATATTTTCTCCCATTCTGAGGGCTGTCTGCTTGCTTTACTCACTATGTTCTTGGCTTTTTAGTTTGATCAGGTCCCAGTAGTGTATTTTGGATACTGCTTCAATTGCCTGGGGAGTCCTCCTCATGAAATATTCACCCAGGCTATTTTGTGCGCTTTGTGTCTATGAGGAAGACATCTATAAGACATAGTGATTATTTGCATTCAGATATGTGTTTATAAACTTTATTTAGGCTGCCAACTCCTAAAAAGCTCAATAAAATAAAATGTACTCCAGGAATTCACATTTAAATTATTTTAAGTAGCACACATTTATTGAGAATGATTATACATCAAATTGCTTAGATTCTGAGAGCTAAATATCTGTAATTATAAGAAAAAAGAAAAAAAAGAAGGTCTGATCTGGGAACATTGGCTTGCTCCTATGATACCAGTGCTTGTGGGAGGTTAGGATGGGAAGATTGCTTAATGCCTGGAGTGCAAGACCAACCTGGGCAATATAATGAAATCCCTTTGGTACAAAAAGTTTTAAAAATATTAGCCAAGCGAGATGGTGTGCCATCTGTAATCCCAGCTACCTAGCCACTAGGGAGATGTAGACAGAAAGATTTCTTAAACCCGGGAATCTGACGTTACAATGAGCTATGATTGTGCTATTGCACTTCACTCTGGGTGACACGTTCTCTTAAAAAAAAAAAAAAAAAAAAAAAATCTATGCTTAAGGTGTTCCTGGTGGTGAAGCTGGGAGAAGGGGTGGTTGCCAATAAGTAGAATAGAGTGAGGTTTATGTTATGCAGCTAGCATGGAATTTTATTGGAGTAAAGATGATGGAGTTGGTGAGGTAAAGACTGGAAGTATAATTATCAAGTAATTTAGGCCCTAAGCTATACTTAAAAGTGAAGCGAGGCAGCCTGTCATTGGCTGAGTCCCTATTGTGTCTCACAGTCACAGCTCTAATCTTAGAGCATCATTACGCTTCAATTTGGAGCTAACGTAAGAATTGCAACTGTCAGCCTTGGGGGTCCCAACCTCCCTGCCCTCCAGTGTGGCAGCTTGGCAGGCGTTCTGAATGTGAGGACCTGTGAGCCCCTGCACCTGGCCAGACCACAGATGGGGCAGCAGTTTTCTCTCCATAGCGTAGCTATCATATAAGGCACATCGGGGAAGTGTGCGCAAAATTGGCATCTAGGTGTTAAGGAAAAAGAGAAAAAGCTGTACAGCAAATGTGCCAGGCTCAACTGAGTTCATTGTATGTCCAGAAACCACTTTTGCTCCAGCTGCCCTTTAGACTGAAAGGTTAAAGAAAGAATTGAAAATAAAAATTTAAAACTCCAGCTATCTCTATTAGCTAACTTGGAATAAAGACCTTGTGGAGGGTCTTTTCTCTTCTTTTATTTATTAATCAGAGACAACAATATTTTTAAAAAAACTGTAAAGGGTCAATATTCCCCATATAGTGCAACTCTAAAAATGGTTATTATCTGATTTTCCTTCTGTTGTGTCTATGCATTATACAGATTGCATAATTCAAGGATTTGGTTGTGCTTTTTCCTACACTATTTCTCCCTCCCTCCCTTTATTTTTCCTTTCATACTACTTTCTTTCTTTTCTTTTTCTTCCTGTCTTAAATTCCAGCCTATTTACAACCTTCAATGATGTGATATACCTGAAATTAATAGCTGCAATTACACTATAAATAGTATAGACTGCTGTCATAAAGGGAGGGGGGTGGGACATTGGTGTGTGCCACACCTTTTTGGGGGCAAGACACAATTGTTAAGAGGGACTTTACTTAACAAATGCAGTGAGTGTAACCTGGTTTCTTGTACCATCAACGAATCCCCCCCCCAACAACAACAAAAAAAAAAAGCTGTTTACCTTCTGAGTCTCAATTTCCACATCCACAAAATGTATTTAATATCATTTGCCTCCTCAGCCAACTCTTAATGCAAATTACAAGAGATTATATCCTTCTTTTGCTGGTCTGAAGTGGACTCTAATAGTTTATGCAATTGTTTTTATAGAACTTTGTGGCTTTTCCTTGTTTTGAATATTTTCCTCGAAATAAACTACTATAATAAGAGTCACAAAAATTTTCACATATTTTTAAATATTGCCAAAGTGCACTATAAAATACATATGTAAATTTGATTTAACATAATGATAAACAAGAATAGGAAAGATAGCTCCTATTTCACTCTTTACACCAAAATTCTAAACTGATTACATATTTAAAAATAGTGAATAAAATCAAAATGTCTAAGAAGAAAATAAAAGCATTAATTTACATAATCTATGGTGGAAAGGATTTTCTAAAGCAAGGAGCAAATTTAGAAAGTATACAGCTTATAATTTCATTGATTTTGCTACAATTGAAATAACAGCAATAACTTCAACATCAAAAGAAAAGTCACAAGATCAGGAAAGTAAGTAATAAACGTGGAATAATATTTTCAAAAGTTTTCCAGAAAAACATTTATCTCCTTATGTAGGGAGGTTTCTCACTGATAAACAACTAAAAATGCAAAGGAGTTATGAAGAAGACATTTACAAAACTCGTTCCAATTTAATAAGCATATTAAAGTATGTTTAATCTTACTGCCTATAACATATTTCAACTTAATGCACTATCATTTTACATCTAAAAAATCAACAGAGATTAAGTAAAAAGAATGATGTTGTGTAGTTGCAGAATACAGGGGACTGCCACTTTGCTAGTTAAAACCCATTAGTAAAAATTTTTTATTTATTTATGTATTTATTTATTTATTTTGAAACAGAGTCTCCCTCTGTCACCCTGGATAGAGTGCTGTGACATCATAGCTCACAGCCACCTCAAACTCTCGTGCTCAAACAATCCTCTTCCGTCAGCTTCCTGAGTAGCTGGGAGTATAGGTGCCTCCCACAATGCCCAGCTAATTTTTCTTTTTTTATTTTTTTTATTAAGTCAAATACACATAGATCATGAATACATTTATGCACATGTGGGGGACAATGTGTTGATTTTTTTTTTTATATACAAACTTACATGGTTAGATCAAACCAATCAACATAGCTTTCACCTCGTTTACTTGATTACTGTGCTAAGACATTTACATTCTACACTTGACAGATGTGACTTGCACCCTTGTCATGTGCTCCATATGGTCCCGCCTTTTACCCTCCCTCTGTCAAACCTCCCCACTACCCTCCTTTCCCACTCCATAGAGATGGGGTGCCACTCTTTCTCAGGCTAGTCTGCAACTCCTGAGCTCAAGCGGTCCACTCACCTTGGCCTCCCAGAGTGCTAGGATTGTAGGCGTGTACTACTGTCTCCGGCCTAGTAAAAAATAATTAGAGTAAATTGGCAACATACTTGAAGTGGTTTAAACTTTGCTTCATTCCTAACTTATCCTTATTTCTAAAAATGTATCTTAAAGGTATCAGCATGTATTTTTATTAAACAATATCTTGAATAGTGCTGTTTTTACTATTGCCAAGACAAAAAATAAAATGTAAAATAATGTCAAGTAACAATAATATGAATTTATGTTTCCTTACCATGCCATAATAATCATTAAATTGATGTGGTAGTATAATATTGAATGACAAAAATAAAATTTATTACAATATTGTTAAACTTAAAAAATCAAGTAAAATGTGACAAATATAATGGCATTGAAATTTGCAGTGCATATAAATGTGTATGAATATAAATTGACTCTTGAACAACATGGGTTTGAACTGCACCCATCAACTTACACACGGATTTTCTTCTGCTTTTGCCACAGGGGACAGCGAGACTAATCCAACCTCTTTCTCCACCTCCCCAGCTTGTTCAACATGAAGATGAGGATGAGGATGAAGACCTTTATAATGATTCACTGCCACTTAGTAAATATATTTTCTCTTCTTTATGGTTTCCTTAATAATATTTTACTTTCTCTAGCTTATTTTATTGCAAGAATACAGTACATAATACATAACATACAAAAGTATGTGTTAACTGACTGTTTTTATGAGGCTTCCAGTCAACAACAAACTATTAGTAGTTAAGTTGCCAGGGAGTGAAAAGTTGTATGGAGATTTTCATTTGTGTAGGGGGTTGGTAGCTCTAATCACCAAATTGTTCAAAGGTCAATTTGTATATCTGTATAGCATTTGTGCATATAAACATATATAATCATGTATAAAATTATGCATGTATACACATTTTAGGAAAGGAAAAAACTCTATTTAATTTGTAATACTCAAGTCTTGTAAATTTATAGTATTATAGATCTTAAATTATTTGTAGTACTGATAATATTCTTGTAACTCATAAATTTCTATAACTGAGATTAAAGCATATATTTATGCACAAATATGTATCCTCATTTTAGGAAAGGAAAATCTGTATTAAATTTGTATTACTCAAGTCACATTTGACTTCTGCAATTACAAGAGATGCTCAATGTGAGTTGAATTTATCTTTTGTTATTGGTATACATTGAGAATTATAATTTTTTTTTCTTTTTTTTCTTTTTTTTAGCTAGATCTGGGTTTGAACCTGCCACCTCTGGCATACAAGGCTGGCGCCATACTCCTTTAAGCCATAGGCATTGCCCAAGTGTTACAACTTTAATAGTCTCTCATATGGGCCTAGTAGTTATTCATCTACTAGTTTCAAACTAGTATTGAGTACATGATTGTTGTTATTCCATTCATGAGATACTTTACTAAGAAGAATGTTCCTCAACTCCATCCAGGTAAATACAAAAGATGTACAGTCTCCATCTTTTATGGCTGAGTAGTATTCTATGGTGTTCATTATCACAAACTTTATTAATCCATTAATGTGTTGATGGCCACTTAGGCTGTTTTTATGTCATTGTGACTGTGAATTGAGCTACTACAAATATTCAAGTGCAAATATCCTCATAATAGCATGCTTTTTTTTTTCCTTCTGGGTAGAAACCTAATAAGGGGATTACAGGATCAAAAAGAATGTCTTCCTTTAGCTCCTGGAGGATTCTCCAGACTTCTTTCCAAGAGGACTACATTAGTTTGCAATTCCACCCACAGCATGTAAGTGAAACTAGCATATTCTTTGAGGTCACAAATAGAACAGGCACACTTTAGCTCCAGGACAGAGGATTAATCATTATTTTCTACTCTGTTTCTAATTCACCTGAAATCATATGCTTTTATTATCAAGATAAATAAAATAGATTTTGGTGAGTAATAAATTTTTAAAAGTTGGGGGTATAAGGAATGTCGGGGGGGAATATGTTGTTAATCGACAAGATCATCAAACTTATATTATCCTATATATATTTTTTTAAAAGCTAACTGATTTTTTTTATTGCTCCTGATTTAAAAAAAAACTTAATTTTTTTTCAGCAGAGATTAATACTAATTTTAAAAATGGTTTGCTCACCAAGAGACAGATTGTTTCCTCAATTCCAAGGGTGCCAGAATCTCTGAAAAATAACAGGTGTGTCCCGCAAACTATTCTCTAATCTAAATTGTGGTTAAAAATACTTTGATGCAAGTTCAAAATCTCCCAGTACATGAAGAGTTTAGTGCTTTCTGTCTGACATAAAAGTATTTCTCAAGTTTAGTTTCAGGCTTTATTTCCCTTTTCCCCGTGTGGAACATGGTAGAACCACTGAACCCCAAAAGCCTGGTCCTCTCAGTCACTACTGGGAAGCCGGCTTCCAACAACCACTCAGTCTGTGAGATGAGACAGAAATCAGCCATTATAGTGTGAAACCCTTAAGAACTTGGAATTGTTCACTGTAGCTGCTCATATTCTATTTACCATCTTCACACATGGAGATCTAGTTGGTTGGTTCCAGTAGTCTAGTTTTCTCTTCCCATGTGGGTCTGTGAAAATGGGTCTCTATTTCTATCATTGGCAGAATAATCAAGTTCTCTTTTTTTCTTCATCACTCTCATCTGATCTACCTGAAATTTTAAATAGAACATTTACTTTGTATGGTATCTAGGTGATTATCGATTTAAACCTTTATGCAAATAAGAATGAGTCCATTTGGGTCTTCCAGTTTAACCCATCATTTTGTTCTTCTTATCCATCATCAGATTTAACCCAACAGCCCCTGAATGTTATCACAGGGTGAGACTCCCCCTGTATGGAAAGAACCCCCACCTGTGAGTGATTACAGCAATTAAAGCCTCCTGGAAGAGGAGAGATGAACTCCACTGGCCATTTGGCTCTTTCCATACACGGCCTGTATTTAAAAAAAACTCTACGTTCTCAAGGTCTTGGGCTATTTATAGTACTGATGATATTCTTGTAACTAATATATTTCCATAACTAGGGTTGTGATCTTCCTTAGTAAAATTGTCCCTTGATTCTTGAGATTACATTTGTGGTCATGATGATCATTATCTCACAAGACAGAATGCTGAATGCCATAATTCCAAATGTTGAAATCTCGATAGATCAAAATCACTAAGTCTAGATCCCTAGAATAATCTAAATCTAAAACCTAAAATCCTGAGTAATATTGAAATCCCAAAGTTAAAATTTTCTTGAAAGCCAAGCCATGGAGATGGGGTTAGCACACTTTCTGTTGTACACTGGACAGTTGCATCCTGTGTACATCTGGGAACAATCAGCCTGTTATTGTTTTTATTTAGAAGTTAAGTACAGTTTAAGGAGATGTGTATGGGTGCCGAGTCAACAAAGGATGGATTTACGTACTTAATTTTAGGTGTCCACTTGGACTGGATTAAGGATTATTTAGAAACTTGGTAAAGAATTAATTTTGGTGTGTTTATGAGTGTGTTTCCAGAGGTTAGTGTGTGAAACTGACCCTTCAATGCTTGTGAGAAACATCCAGTCACCCAGGGACCTGGAGGGAACAAATACAGAGAAGCTTAATTGTTCTCTCTCAGAGCTGGGATAAATGTTTTTGTACTACCTCGGACATCAGAAGTTTGGCTTCATGAACATGCTTTATCACCATGTTGACTATGTGTGTAAGTAAGCCTTTTGTATGTATGTAAAAACACTTAAACTTCCTCAATAAATGAAGAGATGATGATTTTGTACATCTGCATTTAAGTAGCTGAAGGTATTCTATTAAACCTTAACTTGCCCTTCTTTTAATATTTGAATTATGTTTAGTATATTACTATTTCATTTTTGAAAATTGATAAGCTTTCATTTATCTTTATCAGGGTAATTTTTGAAGAGTTGTATCTACTCAATTTTTCCATAGCTTTTGAATGTATATATTTATCAGATTAGATTCTGTACCCATATTCTTTTCTTTCCAAATATTTCTTAGTAATATCCCCATGCGAGGTATGTTCTCTGTACTTGTATTTTCTCATTTTATTCTTTCTTGTTATTTTTATGACTCGATGTGTTGAATAACATCAATGGAAGATCAGGAACAATTTTTTAACCTTCTTATATGCTATTATGATAGTTTTTGATATGATATCACTTGTAGATATAATTTTGATATAATTGATTTGATCGGATAGACATTTATTTATTTATTTTTCTTAAACAAATAAACCCCTAATTAGATGAACTTGTTCAGTTACATGGACACACTGCCAGTTTACCAGAGTCAGATGCCCCAAATATATGCACATTATTCAGAGGCTTCTGAGAAGGAGGAGGGTACTAACCTATGCAGAGCTGAAGTGGAGGCTCCCAGGGCCGTGGTTTAGGGGTTAGGGGAGAAGCTTGCATAATGGAATTTTGCTTCATTGTGTAAACACATCTAAAGTAGGTTTATTTTTTATTTTTATTTTTATTAAATCATAGCTGCATACATTGATATGATCATGGGGCATCATACACTGGCTTCACACACCACTTCACACATTTTCATCACAATAGTTAACATAGCCCTCCTGGCATTTTCCCAGCTACCCTGCCAAGACATTTACATTCCACATTTACTAAGTTTCACATATAAGATGCACCGCAAATGTATTTTCACAAATCCCTTTCCCTCCCTACCTCCTCCCCCCTCCCTCTCTCCACTTTCCTCCTTCCTCCTATTCCTAGGTTGCAATTGGGTTATAGCATTCATGTAAAAGCCCTAAATTAGTTTCATAGTAGGGGTGAGTACATTGGATACTTTTTCTTCCATTCTTGAGATACTTTACTAAGAAGAATATGTTCCAGTTCCATCCATGTAAACGCAAAGGAGGTAACGTCTCCATCTTTCTTTAAGGCTGCATAATATTCCATGGTGTACATATACCACAATTTATTAATCCATTCGTGGATCAATGGGCACTTGGGTTTTTTCCATGACTTAGCAATTGTGAATAAGGCTGCAATAAACATTCTGGTACAGATATCTTTGTTATGATATGATTTTTGGTCTTCTGGGTATATGCCCAGTAGAGGAATTAGAAGATTGAATGGTAGGTCTATTTTTAGATCTTTAAGTATTCTCCATATATCTTTCCAAAAGGAATGTATTAATTTACATTCCCACCAGCAGTGTAAAAGTGTTCCCTTTTCTCCACATCCACGCCAACATTTGTGGTCTTGGGATTTTGTGATATAGGCTAGTCTCACTGAAGTACAAACTTTCTGAACATATTTTATCTCCAATTCCCTAATGATTTAAGCTAAATTTCTTAGCGAATTTATGACAAATAATTTAAAATGATATTTTATTAGTAGTAGTAAACTGTCTTGTTTTATCACTTTAAAAGACAGAAACTTTTTCTTATAAAGATATACAGCAAAGAAGCATGCCTTTAACAACTGATGAGCTAATTTAACTTGTCCTTATCTCTGTATCTTTAACCCTCACTTAAGGATGCAAAATAGAGTTTCCAATTGTCAGCCTAAAGACATGTTTTCCTTTGACGAATTTCTAGAGTTCAATATAGATCATGACCTTGAGCAAACAGAAGGATTACTTGGTCTTTGTCATTAGCATAATGTTCAGGTCAAAGTCTCTAAGAAGAAAATGCTATCTGAGGTGTAATGATGTACCCAAACTTGTACACTGCATCTTAATATATTAATAGAATAGCATTACTTATAACAACAGCATCCAAAAAGTCTATAATGAAGAAAAGCTTAATGTTTTGAAATGGTCATACAAATATAATTATGTGTTGGCAAGGTTTAGAGGCTGACAATAAATACTATTTTTTATTGTTGTGAAGTTTGCAGGAGAAATAGTATTTTGGGCATCAGAGATTATGCAACAAAAATTTACTATTGTTAAAATTCTGTCTGATAACAGCTGTGAAGGTGTTTTGCTACTCAAGTCAAGTTATTGTTGTTTTAAGTATGCAATAGGTAGGGCAATAATATATTTGATTAGGTATGTTCTCAGTTGCTAAGCAACACTTAGAAAAATTAAGAAAAATTTCAATCGCATTGAATATTTGGATCACATAAGACAATATATTATTGTCCTTATTAACTACCATTCTGGAAAAAATATAGGTTTAGTGTTCCCCTCTGTCAGTAATTAATTAGCATTCCTGATGGGCAAAGAATAATGAGCAGAGATCCCATTATGTTAAAACAAATGTCAGACTTGATACACCTTACACAGGCTGCATATGGATATGTGCACAAAAACTGTATTTTGAACATTTAGAGTTAGCACATCTAATAATATAACTTTCTATATTCAAGGTGCTGTTGGCACCACCAGTGTATTTCCTTTACACCTGAAGAGAAATTGTTCAGGTACACGGAATAAAGAGTACTCCATACTTTTTCTGGGCATGAATCCAATGACCAGATGCTCGGCAAAGTCCACATAGGTTTGTGATTGCTAGTACAAACAATCTCTAATTAAGATTCTTTGAGCCACTGACAAAAAAAATACATACACCTCCAACAGGAAGCAATAGAAAGTATATTGTGTTCATACCCATTCAAATTTTCATTAATTCAATCAATAAATATTCATCAAGTCTAAGAGATGGAGAGTGATGCCATGTTTCTGTGTTTATAGTCTTTAATAAGTTATAAAGACAGATTCCTTATTTATATCTGAAATAAAAACTGAACCTTAGATATGTTTTGGACATAAGTGGACTGAAGTTATATGGTTAATAGGAAATAAAATTGCATTTAATTCTAACTCGAGCTTTAAGTCTCAAACTCATTTTCTTCTGCTTTACTTACACCCAATTATTATTCCGTGAATTGAAAGACTTTATTTACTCATTAGGTTTTCTTCTAACATCTTTTCTCAGTATCAATATTTCCTTTTTTCCCTTGCTTTTCTGTGTCGCTATCTCTGACTCATTTTCTTGTTTAAGCTACACACTCTTGGTTTTGTACTCCCAGTACCTTATAAACCACTGTCGCAATTGGTTGCTTGATTAACTTTCAAAGTATTTTGGAAGCTTTTGTATCTCCTCACGTTTTTATCTTGACAGCTAAATTTTTGTCATAATTTAAGTAGTTGCAAATCAGTAATTTTTGCCGAATCGTAAATATTGGCACCTTAAAATGAAATTGCACATCAACAGGTTAAATTCATCCACTGGAATCTAAGCATGATACATTTTGAAATTGTCAAGTGGCAGTCTGTGCCCTATTCTTGGTGTGCTCTTGTTTGAAGAACTACCAGACACATCAAAAGCAAGGCAAGCACAAATGAAGCTAATTGAGAAAGAGCAAGAGAGGTTTAGAAGGCAAGAGCAAGGTACATTCCCCAGAGATGATGAATATTTGAATGGGAGGCTCTGGTTATGGCCTGGGGTCTTGTTTTATGGTGTCCAAAATGGCCCTCCTTGTGATTCAAACATCACCACCCATCAGACTGCTTTGATGGACAGCTAATGAGAGTATAATTACCCTTAGATTACTCTAGGTCAGTTTTCCAGATCCTGCTGTGCCTGGGTGTTTTTCTGTACCCAGGCTGGGGAATTTCCTGCGCTCTTTTATGGATCCACGGGGGCTTTCTCCTTCCCCCAGGTGTGGCAGTGGCTGGGGCAGGACCAAGGTGGAGCAGCACCAGGTCAGGCACCTGCCCTTGAGCTTCTTTCCCAGTTGTGGCAATTGCTCAACGCAGCACCTAGACAGGGGACCTGCCTTTGTCCCTAGAGGAGCTGGAGATTCCAACTATCTATCTAACAATACTGTCATCCATTCAAAGAAATGTATGAATAAGAGATTCTTTAAAAGTCAGAAATGTCGCATTACATATGCTTCCTTCATATTTCTGATTCACTTCCCACCTAGAGTTTTTTCTTCATGAAATATAATTTTATGCTTGAAAGTCTTTTATTGATTACTCTATTATAGTCTTCTAAAACAAAATATGTCCAATAAATTATATGTATTTTTAAATGCTCTGTGATAATACATTTTGAATGTTTCTTCTGGATTGATTTATCATTGAAATTTGTATTAGCATCAACTCAGAGCATTTAGATATGACTAAATTTAATCAATACTTTTCATAAGGAAAAGAAAATTTTTCTTTGAAATGCTTCTATTAAATAGACAGAAAGGGCTTTTCTATATATTTTCAAATTAATTGTATCTGTGAATGAATACTCGGTATCGCTTGAAATACTATTTAGCATCAGTTCTGTTCCTATTCTTTTTTTTTTTTTCTAAGTATTGAGAAGCATATTTCACTTAAATAGATGAAACTGGAAGAACTTTTTGTAACAATGTCACAAAATGCTTTGAATTCCTCCAAAGCCATATACAAAAGATTACATGGTTATTTATAATCAAAACTTATTTTTAACTGAAACTTCAATTAAGTTTTGCTTTAATTTATTGAAAATGAAGAAATGGAAGCCAACTGGTTTGCATTCAGTTGTTAAAATTATTTATTTTTTTTCAACCTGAATAGAAGTCTTTTGAAGTGTTCATTTGTCCTCCTGAGATGGGGCTTTGTACACTGCGTGATAGTGTACCATATTTCAAGATAGTTGGGGATCTGTCTGTCCCTGTGAAGTGGGTAGGGCTATTTTGAAAGGGGAATGAGAAAAGAGCAGGTTAGTATCCCAAATAGATCAATTTAAGAAAATTATGTAAATGGAAGTTGAGGAGTCCCTAAAACTGTTCTCTTTAGAGTACTACCTCTACAACTCCAGGTACCTCTGTGGGGAGGTACGTGTGTACTACAGCCTGGACATCCTGTTCTAAATCATTACCTTTAGTTGACTGCAGATTCCTCCAGTAGTAAATCCAAAGTGCCACACACCTTCATTCTGGAAGTCATGTTTTTCTTTTCTTTTCTTTCCTTTTCTTTTCTTTTCTTTTCTTTTCTTTTCTTTTCTTTTCTTTTCTTTTTTTTTTTTTTTTTAAGACAGTCCCCTTTATGGTCTTTCACTTTTTATATTCTAACACTTTGACACCTTGGAAGCTTACTGACTCTGTAAGACTGCCCCTCCTTATAATTACTAGTTCCTAGAAATAATACACAATGCACCTGGATGGGTGCCTTACAGACGCCAGCCAACCAACACAGAGCCCTATCCCCAGCCACTTTCCTTTATCAGGCCACTATTCCTTGGCACACATAGCACAATAAAAATTAAACAAATTAAAAACATTACTCAAAGCAGCACTACACCTTTTTCAAAGATATATCAAAATCTAATGTCATATATCCAACACTTTTGAATGAAATTCTTCAGGTGGAGTGGGGGATGAACAGATGAAGGGGGAGATGATTAAATAAAATGAAAGGCGACCTTTTACTACAGATGATCAGATGCCACGGGCTGAGGAGACGATGTACTAACCCCAGACGCCTAAAGGGAACAGATAAAGAAATACATAGTAAAGCACCGGAGAAAATTCTGAATAGAAAACAATGACTTGAGACATGGTCTGTCAGATAACAACATTCAATAAAGTTAAAATAATTAAATCTGCCCAATGCTGTTAACGAATAGATGGTGGAATAGAAGAAATAGCCCAGAAATAAACCCTGTTAGGTATGAATATGACAGAATTATGTCTACAATATAAGCACCTACGCACACAAACAGGCACAAACTCCACTCCATTCTTTCTCTTGGTATTTGAAGTCTGGTCATTCTTCTTCCAGCTTCACATCAATAGAAATAATAATTTGAAAAAAGCTTTTGTCCAGTGCTAAACAAAAATCTTAAAATTCCAGCTCACATAGTTCCTTTTTTTTTTCTCATGGATACAACTGAGCCTCTTGAACATGAAGAATTTAACACATGGCGATAAGGACAGTGATTGAATGAAAGGAAAGAAAAATCCCTTTGTTTTTTGTTTCTTGAAAAACAGGCAGTGAAGTGGAATGCATGATCCAGCCAAGCTGTCCCCCAGTGTGAAGCTGATGTAACAAACAGACTCGACCATCTCAGTGAGGGTAGGATCACAATTCAGTGCCATCCAGGAGCACTTTGACCGTTAGCTGCCCCATCTGGTAGCCACTAGCTACAAGTGGTCTTTCAGCACTTGAAGTGTGGCTAGTTTAAATTTGACTTTGAAGACCTAGAACAACAACAACAACAACTGAAAAATGTCTGAATATGTTTTATATCAATAACACTCTAAAGTGATATTTTGCATATATCTGACAATTAAGTTCATGAACTCATTCTAGAAAAAGCGCCACACACCTCATTGCTGAATATCACTGGGGTCACCTTTGCAGTCCTCCGCTTGGGAAGCTCTGCATTCATGCCAGCACCTAGTCTACCCTGCATTAAGAACTTTGTCTAGGATGAGTTTGCAAACTTGTCAGACCTCATACAATGACAGGTCCTGATGTTCATTCCAGAAAAAGTAATTTCAGAATTGCTTTGAAGAGTAGACCAGGTTCTGGCACGGGTGCATAGCTTCCCATGAGAGTACCTTGAAGGAGACCGTGGTGATAGTCAGCAATGAGGTGTGCCGTGCTCTTTCTAAGATGAATCTAAGAACCTCGGATCTTACATTAAATATATTATTATTTTTAAAATTAATTTCACCTTTTTATTCACTTTTTAATGTGACTATTAAATGTTTATAATTACCTGCACAGTTTGCTTTATACAGTCATGTGTAGCTTAACAAAGGTGTAACATTCTGAGAAATTTGTCATTGGGTGATTTCATCACTGTGAAAACACCACAGAGTGTACTTACACAATCCTAGATGGTACAGCCTACCCCACACCTGGGCTACGTGGTGCATATCCTATTATTCCTGGGCTCCAAACCTGGACAGCAGGTGACTTTACTGTATATAATTGGCAGGTATAACACAATGGTATTATCTTATAAACATAGAAGGTACAGTAAAACTATGGCATTATACTCTTATGGAACCACCGTGAGATCTGGGGTCCTTCATTGACTAAAACACCCTTATGTGGTACATGACCATATCCCCGCTAGGTCTCCCTGCACTAAAATATTTTTTTTCTAAGTAGTAACTCTAAAATTTTGGACCTTTTCAATTCCTGATTGAAGTTGCTGCCAGAGAAGGTTGGTAAAATTTAGTGCAACAAGATGATTCTTCCACTGGATTATCATCTGTGTTCTCCTCCCCTGAGAGATAGAATGATACACAAGAGCAGTCCAGGGGCATAAACAGAGAATTGGCAAGTGACTGCCCTTGCAGTGCTCACTGTCAATTCTCTAAATGAAAAAGAAACCAGACTAACAATAATAAAAGACTCACAGAAATGTAAAACCAAATGCCAACCAAAATGCTGGCCCTTTCCACATTCTTTCTTTCTGATCTCAGGGCTCAATCTTAAGGATTTGCCAAGTCCCAAAAGGCTAGATTTCAGAAAAGGATACTTAGTTTTAATGCAAGAAAATTCAACTAGAAGAGACACTTAAAGTATTTGAGGCCTAATCTATGGCTTAACATCATTAATCATTTGCTATTCTATGTTTTTATCCAAATATTGACAATTACATTCAAAGAAACTAGCTTCAAATGATGTTACAATTAGCATGTGCCCAGAGTAAAATTTATCTTAAAGAAGATGAGGAAAAGGAGCATAACACACTTAATAGCTTAGACAATATTTTATATCTGTAAAAGAAAACTGTAATAAATAAAACTGTAGAGGAAAATCAGACCTTTGACGTTTTTCTTAGTAATCTCTTTTTAGGGACATTAATATTATTTATCTTTTATGATAGATTGTTAGCCTTAGGGTTGGTATCCAATATTCAAAAGACCTTTGAGAATCTATCTATCTATCTATATATATATTTAGATAAATATATATGTAGATATATATAGATCTAAATATTAAATTATTCTGACTGTTAAAACACAATTATCAGCCCATGTAATCACATTAATATCAGTAATCATGAGAGACTTGTAAATTTGGTTGAAATAATTTCGGTAGGTCTATAATTTTGCCACAGTGTCTAAATTCTGTAACAACCAGTTCATAAAATAAGCTATGACATTTTGATGCATACATTTTAGTTGTAAACTTATTTTTACATTTCCTTTGGAGTATTCCAAATGCATTTATAAATATCTTTTCATTTTTGTTGGCTGTCTCTCAGAGTTTTCTAGTTTCACATAAAACAAACTTCGAACTCAGTAGGTTACCAATACAAAGTATTACATGAAATATCCAAATTTTTGCATGTACGAAAATATTCATCTCACACCCTGCATTCCCTGATTGCCAATTTTTTCATTTGATGTTGGCTGCAGGATCACTGGAGAGAAGAAAAACAAAGGCTCTTTTTAGAGTTACCTGTGGAGAGATCTAATAAATTCCCCAAATATAGGTTATACTTTTACAAATTTCTGAACAGGCAGATCAGACATTTAATGGCCTGTTTCGATCTGGTTGAGTACCTAATTCATTTTTAATTGTCTGGGTGGTTTCAGCTCATAATATTCCTACAAAAATAATGTCTATTAGCTTTTTATTTTGAGCTGATAGTACTTGTGAGTGTCATTTTGCACGCCTAGCTGATAACTGCATTTAGGTACAGATGACACCACTACCCCAATGCTCCTGATTACCTTAAGGGACTTCCTGCCATCTCTGCAAGAGCTGCTAGTCTCCTTAGATCAGGAAGCCAGAACACTGCAAGTTGTCTTTTTGGACATTAACCATTTTGCTATTAAGTTCCTGATTTTTTAAAGAGCTTTGGTGAAATATAATTCACATCCAAGACAATTCATCTGTTTGAAGTGTACAACTCTATATATGTATTGTTAGTATATTTGCAGAGCAGTGTAGTATTGAGGCATGACCCAGCATGAATGAGCCTTAAAAACCTTATGCTAAGTAAAACGTGAAATTCCATAGTGGGCAGACTGCCTAGCGAGAAAGTTGATTAGAAGTTGCCAGAGGCAGGAGAGTGTGGGGGATGCTACCCAGGATGGGCTTGCTTTCAGGGGGGCTGAAAATGTTCTCAAATTAGGTTGTGGTAATGGAGATGTTTTATTCTGAGCAACTTCCATTTGAGCTGCAGTCTCCCTTTCTCATTTTGTCTTTATTTTCTTTTCCTGCTGAAGAGACCAGCCTTTTCCCCAGACCTGTTGCGACTGACTCCCCTCTCTCGCTGAAAGATCAGCTTTCCTATGTTGAATTTGGGAAAATGCAGGGAACAGAATACTTAGAGCTTGTGGGGTGGGGAGCAATGTTTATTAGGGTTTTTAACACAACTCCCAGCAAGAGGTCACTTTTGTTATCTGTTCTTTCAGGATTTAGGAACAAGAACTCCTGATACTTTAATAATTTCATAACTAATTTGGCTAACATATCTTTTCATTTATTAATATTGCTTATTTAATAGTGCCCCATGTTTTAAGCAGATAAAAAACAGTGTAGAGTTACTCTCAGTCCCCTACATGAGGGGAGATAAATACACATTCATGCTCAATTTGCCCTTTCTTTTCACATTTCAGAGACCATGGGAGATATCCTCAAGCCTAAATTACACTAATTTCTTAATTTCAATATAATCACATTTTTTTCCTGTTCCTTTAACATTTGAAATTTTAGCATGACTGAATATGAGCCCATATTCATTTTTTTCTCAATCTAAGGTCAAGTTTACTTACATGAAGCTATATTCAAAGTAAAAGACTCAGTTATTTATTGCTTTAGTTGTATTTTCTCAACATTTAATTATTTTTAGAAAATATAGATAATTCTAAAGTGACTTAATGTATATAGTGAGCAATAAGTATTCCAAATACTTTGTTTTAAATCTTGACCAGATAACTCATACATGAATGTTTTAAAAAATAAATTGCTTCTTGAACATTTTACCAGGATATACTTCATGATTAAAATAAACACTTCCGACAGTCTACTTGAAAGACATTTGGTCTAAATAACAAATCTCTTCTGAATCCTTAGGTTTAAACTTCATTTTTGTCCCTTTGCATCATCCAATTATTTTATAAAAGTCATAGATTCTCAAGAGAAAGCTCCTTGTAAGGAGAAAGATATAATGCCTACACTAAAAACAGCACATTTAGTTAAACTGGTGTTATGCACAGAAAGCTTGGGCGCTGACCTCTTTCATTTTTTTTCCGCTTGTGATTAGTCTTCCTTAATCGTGCATGGTGATACGTAACTCATATGCATGCATAATGTTAATCACTTAATATTTAACATGGTGCAACTCCTTTGCAGTTTCTATTTGAATAGAACAACTTTCCCCCAATATTGCTGCTTCATACAAATAAATTAATTTTTTAAAGAATATGAAAATATAAATTTATTTCGTATTAAAGAGAGGGAAAAGAGTGGGGGAAAGAGATGAGAGAGAGCAGAGAGCCGGGAGTGGGAGGAAAAAGATAGAAGGAAGAGGGAGGAGGGGCTGGAGAACAGCACCGCATCCCACAGGAAGAAAGGTGCAAATTACTACTTCTTTTTTAAAAAAAAAATTTAGTCTCATTACATAGAAATAAAAAAAAATCATTTAATAATAGAAACAAAAGCTAAACACACACAAAACACATAATATACCTGAAGATATTTAGATTGTGGATAATGGAGGGTTCCGCATAAGATAATGCTTTGCAAAATGTAAAAAGATCTATCAACAGGGAAGGAGATGAGAAGGTAAAAGGGGAAAAGTGTGGATGTAAATTACTTCTTACTGTTATTAAGATCACGTGTGTACCGTTAAAAAGGTTATATGGTGCAGAATATAAGTCTTTACCTTTGTGCTCTCAATGTTTGTGTCTTCCCCAAATTTATAAGTTGAAACACAAATCTCCAAGGTGACTTTATGGGGAAGGTCTTTGAGAGGTGATTAAGTCATGAGGGCTGAACCTGAGCAAGCTCCTGGCCCCCCTAGGCTATGAGGAAGCAGGCTGGTACCAGACACTGAGTTTTGGTGTCTTCTGGTAACTCAATTTGGATTTCTGAGCCCCCAGAACTGTGAGAAATAAATCTCTGTCTATTTATGAGAAATAAGTCTAAATCTATGGTATTTTGTTATAGAAATATGAGTGCACAGAGAAAACCTTGTGCAGTCTAGGACAGTCACTGTACCTCTTTGGGTCTTAGTTTCCCTGTGTAAAAATAGGGGCAAAAGCAGCACCTTAAGGAGGACCCCAGTGAGGAACAGAAGAGTCACAGTCTACCTGCCGAACACTGAACCCAGACCTAACTTTCACCAAGGCAAGCACTGCTGTGGTTTGAATATTTGACATTCAGGTTGAAACTTTATCTCCAGCATTGAGGGGTGGGTGAGGCCTTTAAAAGGGTCGTTGAGTGTTATGCCTTCATAAAATGGATTAATTCACTCGTGATTAATGGATTAATGAGTTATTAGGATTAAGGGATATTCATGGACTGAAAATGGTGGCTTTATAAAAAGAGGAAAAAAGACCTGTGCTAACATGTTGAGACCCCTCACCATGTGATCTGCTGCACCAACTTGGGACTCTGCAGAAATCCCCACTAGTAAGAAGGACCTCCCCAGAGGTGTCCCCTTGACCTTGGACTTCTCAGCCTCCAGAACTGTGAGAAATAAATTTCTTTCCTTACAAATTATTCAGCTTCAGGTATTCTGTTACAAGCAAACAAAATGAGGACAAGAAGTTGAGAACTCGAAAAAATAGTGTTACCATCATTATTATAATTATTTATCTTAATCATTCTTGATATTTTTATTGTGAAATCTCCTAATTTTTTTTAACCCAAGACTCAGTCAAAATCTTAAGTGTCGTTTACAAGTATGTGTATGTTAGTGAAATGAATTAATGAGGCAACATGCCCTAATAAAATAACTTTTGTTTTCATTTTGTACGTGTGAAAGCTAAAAATAAAATGTTAAATTTAATTTCTAATTCTCTTTTACATTTCTAGTAGAATGCAAAACATATTAAAGAATTTTTTTTTCGGATATCTTTGTAAAACCATCATTTAGTAACTATTTATACATCATCTGTATAATAAGCAAAAAGATGAATAACACAATTTATATTTCTTAATATATTGAAAATTAACTGTAAGATTTTTTTTTTAAGTTTAATATATTGGATTCTCAAAATACTTTAAATATTTTAAACAAAATCACAATAATGCAATGATGGCACAAATGATTGCTATCAACAAAATTGCTAACAATAAAAAGCACTTTATTATAAAGTTACAAATCATTATAGCATAGGTTAAACATTGTTTATAGTTCTTTTTATCTTAAGTTACTTGATAGAGAATTGAATATGTAAATATTTTGAGAATGTTTTAGTTTTTGTATGCATCCTACGTTGTCAAGCTAGATAGTGGCATTTATTTAGTTATTATCAGTTTGTGACTCTTAGTCATTTCAGTATCTGTTTGATTTTTCAAGTCACAGTTAAATCCCCATTATTTGGTTTGATATAATCATTCTCCCTACAACACAAAGTAGGAGCTTTTCTCTTTTATTCACACTGTTCGCATAGGAACTATTTTGTCTTAGTCATACAGTAAACCTACATACAGTAAAGGTAAGTGTAATTGGGAATTATGCTACTTTAACCACATCAATTAATAAAAAATTTTCAAAGTTTGTGTGTGTATATATAGTTTCTAATTATAGACTATTGTTAATCTCTTTTCTTTGAAAAAAAATTTAAAATACCTTTTTACTTCTCACTCCCACCTGGCTCCAGGAGGACGTGTCCTGCTGCTCTTAGCAAATGATGTTGGCTGGGGCCGCAGTCATTGTGAAGTTCTTCAGGGCCCCTGAGAGCTTGCTCACACGGCCTGCAGCTGACCCTGGCTGTCAGCAGGCTGCCAGGCTGGGTCTGTCCATGGCCTGGACACTTTGGTGGCTATACTGGAGTAATTTAGGATAATTTACTAACTTTTTCTCTTTCTCTCCATATTTTAAAAATAAAATTTCCATATATGTAGATATTTGGCAATTTAAAAACACATTTGTTTTAATTTTCAAAATATTGACATCAATATTTGATAATAAAATAACACATTTACAATACTCACAGTGCAATAGAAAATGCACATGCACTGGTCAACAATGAGGATACGTTCTGAGAAATGAGTCTGTGGGTGATTTTGTCATAGTGTAAACACCATAGAGTGTACTTATGCAAACTTAGAAGCCAGAGCCTCCTGCGCACCTAGGTATATGGTACAGCCTATCTCTCCTAAGCTGCAGACCTGGCCAGCTCGTGGCTACACTAAATACCGTAAGCAATGTAGCATGATGGTAAGTGTGTTTCTAAACATGTCTAAGCATAGAAGAGGTACAGTGAAAATACGGTGTTTTTATCCTATGCAGCCACTGTCGAATATGTGGTTCATCACTGATGAAAATATTATGATGCAGAGCATGACTGTACATAAATAAAAAGCGATGGTGGAAATTGCAGATAAAGACATTTTTCGGAGTGGTGCCATAATTTAGAGGTTGTTTCCTATATCCTTGCTAGGGTCATTGGTTTTTCACATCCTTTGGGAGAGACACATTTGCTTCTACGTGTTAATTCCAGTATAGTGATGTGCTATATAAAGTTCTTTACTATTCTTAATGCAATTAAATATTATTCATTACTTAGTATGCAGTAAACATTGCATCACTTCTAAGAGTTTGTATCTTAACTTCCAGGAATTCTCAGGCCTGCTATATACCATCATTGTATAAAGATCTTATTCTGCCTTTCCATATATTTTTAAGTATCTGGGAATATGATACCTGATTCTTGATTCTGACCCATTTACAGAATCCTTTGCTTTTCTTGATTGTATTCCTAAAGGCCTTCTATTTTTCTCAAAGGATACATTTTTTATGGACTGAACAAATAATTCATAGTCATAAAAGTAGCTATATTAATAGTTTCAACTTTCTTATCCTATGGGAAAAAGGTTGGATTTCTTTATAATGTTTATTTTCTTTATTGCATTTTCATACTTAACATTTTTTGTTGACTTTATTTTTACTGTTATAATTAAAGCACAATCATAGTAGAGATTATATTTTATAATATTATATACAGGGTGGCCATAAATAGTTGTCTATTCTAAATTTCACACAAACTTTATGGAGACCCTGTATTATGGTGCGTTCATAATAACTCACATAAAATACTTAAAATATAAATGTATTTTATATAAATATAAAATAAAATATATAAAAATATTAGATATACAGCTATTTTTAAACTATTAATACAATTGTCTAATACTCTATGTATATGCTCATATAAAATCCATAAAGTTCAGAAAAAACTGATAGCTTAACACAATACAATAAAGTATATGAAAGACTGAAATTAGAACTATCACTGATTCCCTCTTTATTAAATATATGAAATGGAAAACTACTAAGCATCTACTAGGGTTAAACTACTAACTTTTTATTCATGGGTTATCAATTTCATATAAAGAATATCAGAGGAAACACGGGCAACTTTTTTAAAAGTAAAGATGATGTATATTCTCCTATAAAACCATGAAATACATTCAGATGTTCACTCTCATTATAGCCTATGCAATAAAAATTAAGCTCACATATATCTTTGCAGTTTCATTTTTGCTGATTTTCAAAAGCATTTGGAGTAGCCCTTAGTGAAATACAGAGAAATCTATATGCCTGCTCAGACGCATTTGTTAGGCTTCAGCGTATATCAAGTTCAACCGGCAATGACTGTCAGATTAGATGCAGATAACATTTAGTGTGTAGGATCACTGGTACTCCCTTTATCCTTTCTGCAATGAGGATTAATTGGGTTCATGACCCGAGGAGAAAAAAACGCCAGTACTTGTGCCCAATGGACATTTAAGTCCCGACATTTTCTTCTAGTGACAACTGTGCTGTACTATACACATTAAAAGGGACCTAGTAAACTTAAGAATGGACTAAAATGTATAACTAAAACAGCAAATGAAGTGTGCTATTAGATTAATTTAGATATTTCAGAAGATGGCATTTTTTTTTATTCAGTAACCATGGCAACACATTGAAACATATATGACACATAATGCAAATTTATTTTGCAATAAGCGTTTGAAGTTAAAGTAATTATCAATGTACCAAATTGAGTTTGCTTTACTTTTAATATTTTAATTTTTATTTTGACTTGTTATGGAGTCAGTGATCACAAGCTTATTCGTGATGTGAGTAAAAACTATATTAGCACTTGTATAACTGTATCAAGAGAATCCTGAGTTGCCTGTCTTAGTGAAAAATAATACACTATAAAAAATCATAAAGATGTTAAGAAAAGCAGAAAGTGCAAAAAATGATGGCAGTACATGGTGTAATTCACACAGCAAAGCTTACAGTTGCCATAAATTCCTTCACAAAAGAAAAAGGGGAAATAAGATGGACAAAAGCCATTCAAGACAGGACGATGGAAAAAAGAGCTATCGGTGAGCTGTAGCTTACATAATGGCAATACCAATTAAACATTTCCCTCCACAGAAACTTCTATGTAACAAAACTAAGGGAAGAGCCTGAGATTGACATGAATGGCTTGTCTTCAAAAACTGCATGACGACGAGCTTTCTGACAAACTTGGATGCTAAAGCCAGTGATTCATTATACATACTTCCAGTATTTTTTTTTTTTAAGGAATGCCATATCCTGTCCTGAAAGTACTTTTATGTATACTTTGTTGTAAGTTGAAGGAGGAGAGAGCAAATATAGATTTCTGCAGAGATGAAGTGTACACCAGAAGCTTGGAGTCAAGGAAATGATCTTGGAAAGATGTGATAAATTTAGTATTATAAAAATCTCCACTTGAGAGTGACAGGAAATTGAAACAAAGTGTATAGAAAAAGTGCAGTCTTTAAAGGTCCATTTATAAATGTCATAGTATCAAGGAAAGCTATTTCTAAAGACAGAATTTCAATTCATTTTGGTGTTAGGTGTCAGTGACAAGTGACACGGGTCAATCCTCAGTCAATGACAAAAGGCAAAAGAATGGCAAATATTTGTAAATATACTAAACTACTCATGGAATGTCACATAAACATTAAGTAACTCAACCCTGAGTGGTATAATTGCTTATTACTCATCCTGACCTTAGAATAGAAACCCATCTTTAATGGTGGCCGCAGGACTTACATGGTGTCTGTGCCTTGGGAACAGTTATAAATTCAGCAAGAATTGCACTGGGCAGACTAGTTATGGGAAGTGAAATGGGAGTAATTTGCTAGTAATAGCTGTCCTTTAAAAGGGTAAAATACTGTGACCTAGATAAAGATATTGCAAAAGATATTTTTCTATGATGTATATTAGAATATTTTAGGCGGCACATTTAATGTGGGGGAATAACAATTCCATCTCTGCTAAAACATTTTGATGTAGCTTGAAATGTAATTTTTGTGGACATCAAAGAAGAATAATTCATTTTATCATAACTTTTTCCAAGTAGAACAAGAATGTGAATTTAAAAAATGAAGTTTATACAAAAATTACTATCCAGAGATAATCACGGTTAACATTTTGATGAAAATTCTACTTCTTATTTGTAATGAATAGACACAATTCTTACCATTTTTTAACATAAGGATCATGCTGTACATACTATTTAGCAGTCTACTTTTTTTGCAAGTAATTTTATATAATAACTAGTTTTTTCAAAGTGCTCTCATTAATTGTAACACATAATAAAAAATATATTTTATATTTAGTTGCTCAAAATGGTCCATCTTTTCACGGCTAATATTTGACACCTAAGTTCCTGCAGATTGGTATTATCAATATTAATGTAAGCTGTTATATTACCGTTGTATTACTTTTTATGAAGATGATTTCCTAACTAAAAACATTTTCTAAGGAAAGGGCAATCAGAAACTGTACCACAATTTTTCACCAACAAAACATTTTGTTGTTTTCAAACAACAAAACAACCACCCATTTTCATGGGTTCTAAATCATTATTTTAGCATCACGAATGAGAATGGAAAGACGTAAAGGGTAGAAAACAACATAGGTATTGGTGAGAGTTTATACAAAGAATAATGTTCCTTTCAGTGCAAAATTGTGGTTTTTACTTCTCGTATGGCTATACTTCAGTTCCCATTAAGCTCTAATCATGATCAACAGCAGTACATGTAAACTTAAAGGCAGATTTTCTACAAATGAAAAATAAAGGACATCTATATAGCATAGCACTTTTGGTAAAGAAATCCAGTAATGTATGAAAAAGGTTAGTGTCTTTTTAGCATTTAACATATGCATATGAATAAAGAAAAAATGTATACTTATAAATTTATTAAAATTAAATGTGATATAAAAAGTAAAAATGTATTGGAAACTTTCTGACAAAATGTTTATTGGGCCAGATGTGTTGGGTCATGCCTGTAATCCTAGCACTGTGGGAGGCTTGGGAGGGAGGATTGTTTGAGTTCAGGAGGTTGAGATCAGCCTAAACAAGACCCTATCTCTTAAAAAAAAAAAAAAATAGCCAGGCATGGTGGCAGGTGCCTGTAGTCCCAACTACTCAGGAGGCTGAGGCAGGAGGATCATTTAAGAGTTTGAGTTTGCTGTGAGCTATTACTCCATGGCACTCTACTGAGGGATAGAAAGTTAGACTCTTCCACACCCCAAAAAAGAAAAGAAAATGTTTATTTCACTATACATCACTATTCATATGAAATCTTTCATGTATTAAGTATCCAAAAACAATTTTTGCCCTATTCATATGTTGCTCAACCACCATAATGATGTTTTAATCAAAATATAATGACACTTTAAATGACTGAAAGTTCTGGGGGGGGTTACATCTAATTACATTTGCACTAGTTCACCTGAGATAGGACACCAACAACAATTAATTACTTCTTAGTGTTATCAGGTTTACTTGTTGCCTCATGAGTTTCTGATTAAGGGACAGAAACTTTCTAGAAAGAAGCCTATATTAGTTTTGGAATTACCCCTTGACCGTGATTCACACATTCTTAAAAGACTATTTGTTTTTATTTGAGTCAATGAATACTTAATGCTCAAAGCTTCCTGTCTCTTTTTGTGGACAATTTTGACCAATGTGATTGCTCAGCATTAGATGAGATTATCACTGGAGCTTGAAAGATGTCAGCATACCAATCAGAAATATATTTTGTTAGATATTTTGTGAGATATGGAAGATTTTAACTCTTGCACTTGTATATTAACTCCCAGAGGTTTTGTGATACGGTAGCAGCCTAGAGAGCTTATTTTACTCAGTTTGAAATCTGGATGATTTTTATCCAAAGATATAAGACAAAAATAACTTTCTCTTTTAATATGTTATAAATTAGATTATGCATAAATAAAGTTGGGATATTTAGATCACTTCGTTTTTTCATCCAAACTTATGATAGATTTCATAGAGAAAAGCTTGTAACCATTTCATGAAATAAGCCTTTTTCAATATATGTTTTTTTCTAAGACTACTTTTTTCTATAGAAGCAAAGATCACTATAAGCTGTTGCTTCATGCATATGAAGTAGTTTGGGAACTTTAAGGCAACATTTAATATGGCTTGCATCATTTCATTTAAAATGCAAGGTCTGTTTGTCCTTCTTGACAAGAATTGGCAATTAAAGTCAATTAAGAATAAATAGAATTTAAAAATTGATTAGACTTTATATGCATGATGAGTCAAGCATATATGACTTAATTTTGTCAAGACAAGTAAGTCTAGGTTTTAATATTTTTTATTTCTCCTAAAGTCATAAGCATTCTTATTGTTTTTCTCATTTATAAAGAGAAATGACAGAATCTATGGTCCCTATACCTGGCCTTCATTATTAATTTAATGAGCTAGACTCCAAACTGATCAATTTTTGTCCTTACCCAAGTATTAAACCAAATAAACCACAAGATCGCAGCCCTTGTACGACACAGCTGCAGCATCTATCTCTAATACATCTATCTATCTAATACATAAACTTCCTAAGCTGGTGCTATTTTTTAAGCCTTACCATTAACACTCTGTTAATGTACTATGATGACATGCAGAGGAATTAGAAAATGCAGATTTTATACTTTCAGAGAATTACAACCCATGTTCAAACAAAATTCTTTCTCAATGTCATGAATAATGCTGTATCATGCCTATTGTGTTTTCCTTTTTTTTTTTTTTTTGAATGAAAGTGATGCATGCAACTGTTTAAAATTAAACCAAACAGGAGAACTTATAGTGAAGAGAAAACTATCATCAGCCATTTATATTTTTGAGTCTTCTAATGGGTATTTTTTTTAACCTAAATATTATGATTATATTTCTGTTTTGATTTACCAGTTATAACTGTTATCCATTTTTAAGCTGCAATGAAATATTTGGATATAAATACTTTATTCAACTTTCACTTCCCTCTCTGATCATCTGACCATTTTTTAAATAGAATTTAAAAAAATTCAGAATATTATGGGCCACGTAAGTTTTGTTTACATGAATTGCTTTTGTACAGTTTGAGTCAAAGTTGTAAGTGATCCTGGCATCTGGATTGTGTGTACTGAATGTGTTAGATGTGAATTTACTCCACCCCCTCTGCTGCCTCCCATCTGCTTGGTTTCTATTGAGTTTTACTATCAAATGTGCACCTGAGTGTTGATTGATTAGTTCCAGTTTAATAGTGAGTATATGTGGCATTTGTTTTTCCATTCTTTCAATACTTAGAAGAATGGTCTCCAGTTCCATCTAGGTTGTTACAGAAGGTGTTAGTTCACCACTTTTTATGGCTGAGTAGTACTCCATGGTATCTGCACACTATATTTTCTTCCACTCATGTAATGTGAACACTTGGGTTGATTCCTTTATTATTGTGAATTGTGCTGCAATAAGCACTCAAGTGCACATGTCTTTTTGACAAAATGACTTTTTTACCCGGTAGTGAGATTGCTGGGTCAAATGGTAGGTCTACTTTTAGTTCTTTGAGGTATCACCGTAGCACTTTCCATAGAGGTTGTATTAGTTTGCAGTCCCACCAACAATGTATGAGAGTTCAATCAAACAACCCCATAAAAAAGTGGGCAAAACACATGAACAGACGCTTTTCAAAAGAAAGTAGACTAATGCCCAATAAACATAAGTAACAATGTTCAATGCCTCTTATCATCAGGAAAATGAAAATCAAAGCCACATTGAGTATTACCTAACTCCAGTGAAAATGGCCGTCATCAAAAAGACACCAAAATAACAAATGCTGACACATAGGTACAGAGAGAAAGGAACTCTTACATACATGTCGGTGGAACTGCAAACTAACATAATCATTTAATTATCAATTTTGCTTTTTCTAATCATTATCTTTATAATTTTAAATAAAATTCTGAAGGTCATTTTATTAGTATGTTTGGGTTGCCATAACAAAGTGCCATAGATTGGGTAGCTTAAAAAAACAAACATTTATTTTTCACAGTTCTGAGCCTGAAAATCCACGGCTGAGTTGCCAGCTGATTCATTGGTGAGGGTGCTCTTCCCAGCTTGCATGTGGCCACTTTCTTGCTACGTCCTCACAGGGTGGAGAAACAGCTGAAGTAAGCTCTCTAGCATCTCTTCATATGGGGGGCACTAATCCTATCATGACAGCACCACTCCCATGATCCCCCGTAACCCTAATTATCTCCTAAAAGCTCCATGTGCAAATACCATCCAACTGGCTATTAAGACTTCAATTTTGGAGGGAAGTACATATATGAAGCCCTCCCAGCAATACTGATAAGCCAAGCAAGTTGAAACTTGCACAGGTGAATCAGAAAGGGTGCTGTTGACTGTATTCTTTGGAAGTGAAATAATGGACCAAAGTATAGTCTGTCTCAAAACCCCACATTCACATTCTTCTTAGTTCAGTATCACCGGAATGGAAAAGCAAGTATCCAGTGTACTCAATACTAATATGAAACCAGTAGATGAACTAATATACCCACATAAGAGAAAAAATCAATTCAATTCAGGTTGGGAAGAGGAGAGGAGAGAGGGGGATTGGTGTGCTCCCACCTAATGGGGATAATATAGGAGTATGGTGCACCCCCTGGGAGCAGGATGCACTACAAGAGGGACTCTACCTAACAAATGCAAAAATTGTAACCTAATTGTTTGTACCCTTGGATTAAATCTGAAAGTCTTTTTAAAAAGGGAAATAAAGGAAAAAACAAACAAACAAAAGCCTCCACATTCACCCCTGCCAAAGGTAATGTGAAACGCTCACTCTTTGGAGCACAGCTCTTGCTGCAGTCTGGGGGGATCTGAGGGAAATGGTCATCTCATCAGGAGCACACAGGTTTCTGTGGCTTCCTCTCTGTCCTTCCCTCAGCTCTGAGGCAGAGAGCTTGATATTTGATGCTGCAATGTATTGATATGTAATAGTTGGTACATATGTACAGATCAATCTGCTGTTCGAGGGTTCATGCTGCCAAAGAGAAAAATGAGACTTTAGAATCAAAATTATCATAGTTGAAAATTGATATCAGAGCAGAGCTACCTGAGTCTTGGCCAGTGGTTATATACACAATGGGAAGTTCCCTTAATTGTCTTTTCACTCCACGTCTCTCCTTCCTTCTCACTTTTTCCTGGCCCTTTTTAGATACAGAAGTTTTTGCTAAAACAAAGCACTGTCATGCCAAGGTCGGTCCATAACCTCTGTTTTGAAAAGAACTTGTTCAAGAGCAGATCGATAGAATTATTAGACATTTTTATTCTGGCTAGTGAAGGTGACAGCTTTGATTGTGCTTGATTAATCTGCATTAGTGACGCTGGCAGCAGGAGCCACCCATGAGGGTGTTTATAGAGGAATGAGATTCTGGAGGACATCAGCCAAGTCACAGGTAGTGTCTCCGGCTGCCACAAGGGGGCTGCAGAGCAACAATCATGGGGGCACAGAAAGGCAGGGAGGTGGAGGTGCTGCAGAGAGAGGCCCACGGTGATAATACTTGATGACCCATTAGGAAGGCTGACAGAGGGACCACATGGGAAGAGAAGCCCAGGACTAGCTCAGACCATTTAAGCAGCAGAGAGTCCCAAGCTTGTGCCTATGTTAATTGGTGCAAATGTGGCATGCAGACTCCATAGAACGTCCAATGAAAGAAAATATTTATTATAGGATAGACGGGATAGACGAGAGAGAGAGAAGAGACACAGACCTGTCAGCTGTCCCAGACTGCAGCCTAATTGAAGACTTTATAGTCTAGCGTATCAGTGAGTGAGAACTAATGAGCTGGTGACTTATAATGGCACACATATTAAAGTACACCTAATATTGAAATTAGCTAGATTATCTCATCATTAGACGTTGTTGCTAACTAATGTTTTGGAAAATCAGAATATCAGTGACTAGGAACTACCTTTCTAGAATGACTCTCCCTCTTGCCCTCACTCAATTTTTTTTCTATAATCTGTATTATTGAAATATGTCATGTGTTTCCTCACTTTACCCAACTAAAACTGCTTTTCCAATATTTATGAATTTGCATCATCGGGTTTTCCAATAGCACTAATAGTGCAAAACCCATTCATAAAAAAAAAAAAAGTAGAGTTTTTTCAATTAACTTAGACCTGAATAGCCTGTTATCTAGCCTATAAAAACAAACAGGCTCAATATGTAAAGGTGCAACATCACAGACTTTTCTGTCTTAACTTGCATAACTTGTCTAAGAGATCTTTTCTTTCTTTTTTTTCTTTCTTCTTTTGAGGCAGAGTCTCACTCTGTCACCCTGGTTAGAGGGCCATGGCCTCATAGCTCAAAGCAACCTCAAACTCCCAGGCTCAGGCGATCCTTCTGCCTCAGCTTCCCAAGTATCTGGGACTCCATTAGCCCACCACCATGTGTGTCTAGTTTTTCTATTTTTAGTAGTGACAGCATCTCCCTCCTATTCAGACTGGTCTGGAACTCCTAAGCTCATGTGACACTCCCACCTTGGCTTCCCAGAGTGCTGGCAGTACAGGGGTGAGTCATCATGCCCCACCAACTTTTCTAAGAGATTTTTCATGCTCAGGGCAGCTCTTTTCCATATGATCTCGCAGTGACCCAGGCATCTTTGTTTGTAAGTATCTATCATTTCCTGGGGCCTCTTTTAATAAATGTTTTCACGTAGCCAAAAGGACAAGCATTCTTGCATCTTAAACCCTGTGCCTGGGAGAAGTGTCCACCCCTTTTTCTCTCATTCCTTTGAAAAAAATTAGTTATATGGCCACATTTAACCACAAAGGAGTATGGGATGTTTAGCTTCTAGACGGGGAGCCACCATTCTGCTTAACATCAAAAGAGAAAATGAATGTGGCAGGTCAGCTTCAGGCATCCTCAAACTTTTTAAACAGGGGGCCAATTCACTGTCCCTCAGACTCTTGGAGGGCCAGACTATAGTTTAAAAAAAAAAAACCTATGAACAAATTCCTATGCACACTGCACATATCTTATTTTGAAGTAAAAAACAAAATGGGAAGAAATATAATTCACACCGCCGCATGTGGCCCACGGGCCGTAGTTTGAGGACCCCTGAGCTACATAGTCATCCTTTTACCTGTGACAAACTTGTGTGCACTCTATTTCACATACACAGAACATGTTTTCTCCCGTCCTCAGAGACACACAACCCAAAGCCCAGTACACGCCATTCATCTTAAAGTCCAGGATCTCTGAATGGGGCATAATCTTCTCTACTGAATGGCTCCTCATGGTTTTTGCCACTTAATATACACATTGGGCCGGTTGGCATGATGATTACTAAGGTAATCTCATGGTAGCAGGAGAAATGGTAGGTATGCAGGTCTCCTAACATGTATTTCATCCTGCTCAGGACACAGGAACCCATTACGATCAAACATCAGTCTTTGGGAAAGAGAGAGGAAGGGCTCCGATTAGGAGACTGGGGAAGGGCCTGCCCTGCCCCTTATAGAGTCAGAGCCTGAGCATCGATAGCATTTATACTGTGGCAAATTCTTGGCTCCAGCCTAATCTTGCTAGCTTATCTTTCATGGGTGGAAGAGAAAGATACCATCTCCTAGAGTGATCTAAGACTTGCTGTTACAGATGTACAAGAAGGCAGATCAGTGGTTTTAGATGCTGCCTCAACATCCCTGTGTTTGGGAGAACAGTCCCACCCATAGTATTATGAGGAATCCAGAATTTAGGCCTCCTGGTTGTAGAGTGCAAGGCCTGGCTGACTGGCAGGCAACCCAATCTACCCCATCTGGACTCTAGCAGGACTGGTGGTTTTAAGTACTCAGTTACAGACTGTTTTCATACTTAGTATGGAACCATTCTGCAAGAAATTCATTATTCCTTACTTCTCAGATATGTAGAGTTATAATTCATTATATTACACATCACATGATTACATGCAGGAAACTTGGGGAAACATATCAAATAGGGACAGGACAGTAAAAACTCCTGTACTTTAAATCTTTGTTTTGAATTTGAGCTTCTGACAGATATGTCACTTAAGACGCTGAGAAGATTTTCATTTAATATGAGTGACATAATTCTATGGAAGGATATATAGACTCAAACTTGCAGATATTTTTTATAAATGAAAGAACTATAATATTATATCTTAAAGTAGCTTAACGCAAAGAAATCTTGTCTAAAAATAGTTGCTTTAGGATGAAACGAAAGAAGAATTTCTTATTTTGGTAAGAACATGGATAAGAATTTACTACATATTTAAAGATAACAAACTTATCTTTCATAAGTAATAATGAACTCATATCAGAGCAAAGGTAAATAGTAATATCCAATAAAAACACTTACATATGATCAAATCCTATAGGATTGGGAATAAAAAAAGTAAAATTTTAAAGTTATGTTTTCTGTTATTTTCATACAGGTATATATTTCATGTAAACATAAATCCTTTTTGCTTTTTATTATGTTTAATAAAATGGAAGTTGACTGAGGAAAGGATTCTTTTCTACATTTTTACTAAGAAAAATATTAGAAACTTTGGCTGGGCTGAATGAGGTGGCTCATACCTGTAATCCTAGCATAACAGGAGGTTGAGGTGGGTAGACTGCCTGAGCATAGGAGTTTGAGATTAGCCTGAGCAAGAGCAAAACATACCGCCAACCCCCGCCTCATCTCTACTAAGGGTAGAAAACTAGCTGGGTGTTGGTGGCATGTGCCTGTAGTCCCAGCTACTTGGGAGGCTGAGGCAAGAGGATCGCTTGAATCCCAAGAGTTGAAGTTGCTGTGAAGTTTAATGCCATGACACTCTACCCAGGGTAACAGAGATAGACTCTGTTTTTAAAATAATAAATAAAATATTTCACATTTAATTTCCTGAACTCTACATTAAAAAAAAAAAAAAAAAAAATATATATATATATATATATATATATATATAGTTATCAGTGAAAATCTATCTGCAATGGATTAAATATTTACATTTTACCAAAATCTTATCTTGTGATCCTATTCCCCTAAAATGATGGCATTAGGAGGTGAGATTTTTGAGAGGTTTTCAGATCATAAGGTTGAAACCCTCATGAATGGAATTAGTACCTTTATAGAAGAGACCCCGTAGAGTTCCTTTCCCTCTTCTGTGAAGTTATAGCAACAAGATGGTCTGAGAACCAGGAGATGGGCACTCATCAGACTCTGAAGCTGCTGGTGCCTTCCCCGTGGACTTTCTAGTCTCTCACACTGATAAGTAAATTCCTGTTCTTTATGTGTCATACAGTCTATGGCGGGTTGTGATAGCAGCTCAAAGAATTAAGATAATATTTTAGTATTTACCTTATGAAGTTTTTGAAAATATAATTAAAAAAATTCAGATACAATAGGAGGCTGGTTATGTCTCATTGCTCATTCATTCTACAGATTGCATCAAATGGTTAATTTGGTATGCAGAGCTCCAGAAACCTTGGCTGTTTTAACACAGTTAAAAAATGCTGATTAGACTAAGTTTGGAGCAGACCAGTGGATTTTTATTCTATTAGTCATTACATCAGTTGGTACTTGGTATTAACCCAATTGTATTAATCAGATTTTATTATATAATTAAAAGGATTTCATGTGATTCTAAATTTGTGTTTTAATTTGTTTTTATTATTCATTTTTCTTTTATTTGTTTTTCCTTTTATTTGCTAAGCCACGATAGTGGATTTTATCTATTATTTTTTGCTGATATTCTTAATTAGATATGTCCTCCCTTATCATACGGGATGTGCTAATAAACACAAAATGGGCAGTGGGTTTGGGATTTGGGAAATAACCCCACAGGTGCCTGAGGGAGGTGACACACAATTGAAGTGCAGTGCTATGCTCTTGGCCTTTAATTTATATGAGATTGCCTCCGTTCGAGGGTTAAGTCTCCAAGATCTAGTGCCGAGGAAGATTGGTGAGTTATTAAACACAAAAGATCTTTCAGGTCCAGAAAAAAAAGTCAGCTTCAGCTGGAGAAATGTTTAAATATAAGTTATTCACTGAGAATTTAATGAATTGTTTGTGTGATCATAATAAACTAGTTTTGATTGTGTTGGTTAACTTACACTACAAGGGTATTAGTTTGATTTTTTTAAACCATTTTTTGTTTCTTTGTTTCAATACTTAAAGAACATCTATTATGAACTCTGAGTTCTAAAGATAATTAAAGTGTCAGAGAAATAGGAAAGAAGCCGAGCAGGGGCACCTTAGAATTGGATTATCTCATTATCTTTTAGGTAGATTTACGCTCTGCTCAATTGTTATTTCCAATTAATTTTGACTCCTTAGCTGGACTTCACTACATACCTTGTAAGTTTTCCCTAAATATTTGCTGTGCTGTCATTTATATGTCTGTGTTTTAAGACACACAAATAGTACAGAGGTAATCAGACAGTAGGATTGCCAGGAAGATTGAATGTCTGAGTTCTCCAATAGTATTTGGATGCAAACCTGGAGAAAGTCTCTTGTAGATGTGGTTCATGTGGGTTTCTGTTTTGCTAGATGCATATACTAAAAACACAGAGATAGGGAGGTTTGGTTATTGACAAAAGACTGGCTAAGACAGAATAATGCAACCCCAGCTGGATAAGGGGGAGTAGAAACCTAAAAGAAGCTTAATAAATGGAAAAATGGGTAGAAGCTAAATGATTAAAGTTCCTTTTTAGGCAAGTAAATACTCAATGTGGGCATAGCGATGGTAGAAGAACTGGCTGTTTAATGGAGAAAGTTATAACAAGACATAAGAAGAACATGGGTCCATACATAGACAAGTTTATATGTTTCATAAAGGAGTGACACAGGCCATTCTGACTTGAATGTTGTCAGAGGAAGAGCCTCAGTTTTTCAACCACACATTGGCATTCATTTCTTCATTCAAGATGCAATGAATGGTTAAGACATGTCAGGCACTAATATTGTAGGTTATGGAAATCAACTAGTGAATAAAACAGATAAGAATCCCCAGCTTTGAGTGGCTTACTTTTAGTTATGAGGGATAAAAAAATGGATTTTATGAAAAATAAATGACATTTGCACTAGAATGTTTATTGCAGCTCAATTGCAATCGCAAAGATGTAGAAATGTCTCTAGTGCCTATCAGCCCATGAATGGATTAACAAACTGTGGTGTTATGTATACTAGGGAATACTATTCAGCCATAAAAATGGAAACATTACTTCTTTTATGTTTACCTGGATGGAGATGAAACACATTCTTCTTAGTAAAGTATCACAAGAATGGGAAAAGTATCCAAGGTACTCAAAAGTAATATGAAATCAATATATAAACAACTATAGTCCTACATGAAAGAAAAACACAAGTATAGTCTATCAAGGGGAAGGGATAGCAGGAAGAGGTGAACCAGGAGGAGGGAGGGTGACTGGCAGGATTTCACCTGATGTGCACAGTGTGAGGGTGGTCAGCACGCCCCCTGGTGGGCGGGACCTCACCTGATGTGCACAGTGTGAAGGTGGTCAGCACGTCCCCTGGTGGGCGTGATTTCACCTAATGTGCACAGTGTGAGGGTCCTCAGCACTCCCCCTGGTGGGCGGGATTACACCTGATGTGCACAGTTTGAGGGTGCTCAGCACGCCCCCTGGTGGAGGGGATCTCACCTGATGTGCACAATGTGAGGGTGTTCAGCATGCCTCCTGGTGGTGGGTGGGATCTCACCTGATGTGCACAGTGTGAGGGTGGTCAGCACACCCCCTGGTGGGCGGGACCTCACCTGATGTGCACAGTGTGAGGGTGCTCAGCACGCCCCCTGGTGGGCAGGATTACACCTGATGTGCACAGTTTGAGGGTCCTCAGCATGCCCCCTGGTGGGCGGGATCTCACCTGATGTGCACAATGTGAGGGTGTTCAGCATGCCTCCTGGTGGTGGGTGGGATCTCACCTGATGTGCACAGTGTGAGGGTGCTCAGCACGCCCCCTCGTGGCCAGGATTACACCTGATGTGCACAGTGTGAGGGTGTACAGTACGTCTTCTGGGTGAAGGGCTCAACTACAACTCGAACTTTACCTTATACATGAATGTAACCAAACAATGTAACCAAAATTTTGTACTCTCATATCAATCTAAAATTTAAAAAAAGAAAAATAAATACCGTATATACTCTAGTATAAGCCGAGTTTTTTCGGCACAAAATTTGTGCCGTAAAACCTGAACTTGACTTATACTTGGGTCATACAGGTTATTTGATTCCGTGATTGTGATTTAGCTTGATTACCTGTTAAGCTACGGTTTTCTACACTTTATTTAAAGTTTTAAATAAACTAGTGTTGTTGATAGTTTTTCTTTAGCAATAAATATTGAAAAGCATTTAACCTACTGATTCCTCAATTATTGTAATTGTTTTGGGTATATATTTTTATTTTTGAAATTTACCAGTGGCTGCTGCATTTTCCACCTTGGCTTATACTCGAGTC
>CAUYPK010029765.1:0-28040 GCA_963574355.1 Loris lydekkerianus
CATGAAGGCTATAACCCAACTATACCACAAGACTATGAGGAAAGGACCAAGGAAGGGGAAGGGAGGGGGGAGGTTTGGGTGGAGGGAGGGTAATGGGTTGGACCACATCTATGGTGCATATTTTTATCTATAATAAAAAAATAAAAAAAAATAAAAATAATAATGTTCTTTCAAGAAAACTGGCAAACCAAAGAAATCCTACACAGATTTTACAAAAATAAGGCTAATCTTCTAGAACACTTTTTTCTTCTACATGTGTAGTTTCAATGTAATAAAGAAAAAAAAAATTTCCAGCTTTAGGTTTATATGAAACAGGCCCTCTTTTTATTTTGTGTGCTTAAATCTTCTTTCCCAGGAATATTTAGAGCTGGGGTTTAGCAGAAGATATAACCTGCTCTCTTTACATGCACATCTCATTCCTCATTTTACCTCTGTCCTCTCTGAGTAGTTGTTTCTTTGGTTGGATCCCTGGTGGTGCCCTATTTTCAACTAAGTATTGTGTTCAGGAATCATTTCTGTGTATAGATGTCCGTACTGACTCCCATCCTTACTCTAGACTGAAATTTAGAGATTTTTTTTTGTTTGTTTGTTTTGTTTTGTTTTTCTGGACTTCTATCCCATTAGCCTAACTCACAGCAATCTCAAATTGCTGGGCTCAAGCAATCCTCCTGCCTCAGCCTCCCGAGGAGCTGGGACTACAGATGCCCACCACCACACCCAGGCAATTTTTCTGTTTTTAGTAGAAACAGGCCTGGCTCTGTTGGTCTCCAACTCCTGAGTTCAAGTGATCCTCCTGCCTTAACCTCCCAGAATACTAGGATTACAGGCATCAGCCGCCATGCCCGGCCCAGAGGTTTTGTTTCTGTTTTGTTTTCTTCCTTACATGTATGGTGTCAAAAACAAATGCAAAATAAAATCTTGACTTAATATGGAGAGATTTGATTCAAAAATTTATTGTGAAGGTGGGGAATGTGGCTACTTCAATAGGGAGAATTCTGACCAAAAGAGGTGCAAGCATCTCAAGGGTTAGGAGGAGAAAAGGTTTTCCTTTTATGGAGCAGAGAAAACAAGGCTAACAAGTGGAATGGATGGGAGGGGTAACATGAGAAAGTAGATCCAAGAATGTTTCACCCACGTTCATCAGGAGGGGCTGCCAAGGAGGAGTTTGTGCTGGCTCAGACTGAGGTTGGGCCTAAGTTCAGGGCCTTGGGAGAAGGAGAGTTTATTTAACAGGCATTTGTTCTGCTTGATGAGTGGGGACAAGTTACTCAACTTATCATTAATGAGGCAAAGAATTGGAATTTGGAGTCTGCGTTCAGCCTCGTTCAGGTAAACAAGGAAGCATCCGAGAGTTTTGTCTAAGTCATATGGGAAGTAGAAAGTTTTCGCGGTAAGTAACCCTTTTTTCCCAGAACACGAAAGTAGGGGGATTTCTTTGCCCTCACTGTTTTCCAGGAGGACAGAACCTGAGTAAATTTCTGTGTTGTCAATGGCCACACCAGACTTCAAGAGGCCTAAACATACAATGTGATGCTTTTCTGGTCTAAATACAAAAAAAGAGCTTCTATGTTGGCAGAGAGAGTGAGCAGGAGTGTCTCCTCTGGGACATCACATTTTACTAGTGTCCTCTTCTGCCTCCTCTCTAGTTCTAGCATTTGGAAGCAGGAATGAGGTGCTTGTGAACTGGGGACACTGTAAAAAGCTGGATTCTTTCAGTTCTGCAGCCTACTTTCCATAACCTTGTTAGTTCATAACACAATGATCTCATTTAGAATTTCAACTATCTCTCATTAGTCACTGCTTTCAGAAAATAACAATTTGCCTGGCAATAAAAATAATGCAGGTCAGCTTGGTGCCCATAGCTCAGTGAGTAGGGCGCCAACCACATACACCGAGGCTGGTGGGTTTGAGCCCAGCCTGGGCCTGCTAAAGAACAATGACAACTGCAACCAAAAAATAGCCAGGCATTGTGGTGGGTGCCTGTAGTCCCAACTACTTGGGAGGCTGAGGCAAGAGAATCGCTTAAGCCCAAGAGTTTGAGGTTGTTTTGAGCTATTACATCACGGCACTCTACCAAGGGTGACATAATGAGACTATCTCAAAAAAAAAAAAAAAAAAAATACAGGTTCATTTGGGGAAAAAAAATGCAGGTTCATTTAAAATATAGAAATCATGGGAAGTGTGACATCAGCAAGATGGCAAAATAGGAAGCCCTGGACCCTCCTTCTCCCCGTGCACACACCAACTCAACAACAGTACCCAGGCAAGTTCCTTTTTTGAGAAATCTAGCAATTAATTAAGAAGTTCCTGTGCTCTGAAACCAGCTACACTGAAGCCAGTAGGAAAATTTGAGTCACACTCTCACCATGATAAAGACAACCTACAGGATAGAGGAAATATTTTCAAACCACACACATATATCTGGTAAGACTTTAATATTAGTCTATAATACAGTTTACTCTTAAACAACACAGCACAGCATCATGTAATCAGAAGAAAGAAACCACTAGCTCCCAGGTTCTCCCTGGGGAGGGAAAGAATTGAACCATGTTGTCAACATTCCAAATATTTTAGGGCCTGCTAAGGAACTGACTTTGGTCTCATCTGTTATAGTACACTCATAGGACCTAGCATGATCAAGATGGCCTGGGGGCCACTGGGAACAAAGATAGCATAAAGGTTTGAGAATCCATGGGATAAAGACAACAGAAGCTTCACATTTGAAGTTCTCCAAGACTCTGTCCTATGTATCTCTTTCTTTGGCTAATTTTAGCCAGTGATCTTTTCTGTAATAAACCATACCTATGAGTATAACAGCTTTCAGTGAGTCATAGGAGGCTCTCTAGTGAATTATCAAATTTAAGGGTGGTTTGGGGGAGGCCTTCAAACTTATAGTTGGCATCAGAATGGAAAATAATTTTGTGTGGAAACTGTGTCTTTAAATTTTAGTTAACTCCAAGTAGGGGACTGTGCCAGGTTCTAGCCAGGACACATACAACCTTTTTCCTAAACCTGCTGTTTTATGCTGCTCAAAGCCAAGCCTATAAAAGGTGCTTGAAAGGTAGTCCAAGTATGGAAGTCCCTTGTGTGTCCCAACCACCCCTGCTTCTGTCATTCATCACTTGAGCTGGGGATGGGTGGGTGCCATCTGGGTTTCATCCACTTACCAAGAGAAAGGCCACAGACCCTACCTTCAATCTCATCCTCAATATTGTCCTGTACCACTTCCAGCGCACACACCCTGAAATCTCTAGCACAGGATTCTATCCTCTTACTGCTGAGATTATTTTTCTTCACATTTCTACTCCATTGGTCATTTAAGGAGATATCATAGATTTAGGATGGTAAAGAGGGACTTGGATAGTAGGAGGGATTATATTATAGTCTTAACAAGAATAAATGGAATAGATCCCAAACAAGGTTTAACCTGGCTTAAAATGTAATATTTATTGGGGAAAGGAAGCCATTGGAAAGCCATGCATTTATTTTAGTCTTTTTCCCATTTAACTGTCCTCCCCATTGCTCCCTGCTATGGTTTAAGTGTGTCCCCCAAATTTTCATGTGTTGAAATCCTAATTCCTCAATGCAGCAGTGTTGGGAGATGGAGCCTAGTAGGAGGTGTTTAGTTCATGAGGCTCCACCCTCATGAAGAGATTCATGCAGTTCTTGGGAGACTGGCCTAGTTCATGTAAGAGCAGATTGTTATAAAGCAGGTCTACCTGCTTCGTCTCCCTACTTTTCACTGACATTGGCTTCCCCTTTCTCTTTTCCACCATGCTACAAAGCAGCAAGAAACTCATACCAGATACAGCTGCCTGATCTTGGACTTTCCAGCCTCTAGAACTATGATTAAATAAACCTCTTTCCTTTATAAATTACCTAGTCTTGGGTGTTCTGTTATAATAACCTACCACTTCCATTGAAATATTAAGTAAGCCACACCCAATCCTGTTTCTTGCCTTTCTTTCTTTAAGTGTGCGCTCACCATAGAGACCAAAGTTACCAATAATAGAAAATATTGTGTCCATGACAACCAGAAAACTCAAAGCAGTAGCTGATTTTAGTCATCTGATTCTAACCTCATCCTTTATATTCTCTTTTCTTTGTGGGCTTTACTTAATCATTTATATAAAAGGCAGAGATACTGCTACCCAGACAGACAGACAGGAAAATGTCCATCCATGCTATCTGCTGGCAGAGGGAGCACAAGAATCTGTGTAGTAGATGCAATGTGAAGAGTTGAGAGTAACAGCTTCTACTAAAGCAGTGGTTCTCAACCTTCCTCATGCTGCAATGTATTTTCATTGTTACAAAGGGGTTGCAACCCACAGGTTGAGAACTGCTATACTAAAGATGTCAGGAAGGCTTCCTGGATTCCTCAGCCTTCAGGAAGGAGAGTGAGTTTTGCAGGGAGGTCACACAAGTAACCATTCCAGGAAGAGCGGGGAAGTGCATGCCCCATCATGCAAAGGGTGCAGAGGAGGAAGAAAGGGAAAGTATGTGCATGGAATGATGATGGACTTAAACACTGGATTTGTTGAAGGAATTGGAGAAGATAAGAACAAACAGTGGCTTAGCATCACATTTTGAATATTTTTGAATGGTCAACTGGAGAGCATGGATTCATTTCAGAATCAATTTTTCTTTTAGTATCATATTTGGAACACATTGTCTCCTTGAGTGGCTGATCTTCCTCTCCCGGATGGTACAGATGGTCTTTTTTTGTGCCACATCATTTAACACAGTGCCTTGCCTAGTGATAGCCCCAAAATAATTGTTGATTTTTATTTAAATTATTAAACAGGTAATGAGAAGTCATGACCACATAACTGCATAAGAGAAACCAGGTTCTACAGCAGATCTTGTTGCCTTTTCACCATCCCTAACTCCCCTACAGCAAGCTTGGACTTCATGATTCATCTTTATAATCACTCCCTTTCATATGCCCTCAACTCTGTGACACTAAGTAGAAACATAAGACACCATGTTTGATCATTTCTGCTTGCCAGAATAAGTTTCACAAAGCCTCTGTGATGATATGCAGCTCCCTAGGGAGATGCTTGGAAGACAAAACAGGGTGGAGAACATAACCCCTCTTGATTTTTGCCTGAGTCACCATACTCCTTAAAAATAAAAGAGCCTTTCTTACACATAAAATAACACCTGCCAAGGTTAGTGATTATGCCCCAGCAAACTATAACAGATGTCCTCTTACACCCAAGCTCTGACGTGATTGTGCACATATTGATGAATCTTTACCACCTGTATACAGTCAACTGAAACACTGCACAGCAGCAGCCTAAAGGACCATGCCCAGGCTCTAGGCCTGGGCCTATCATCCTCAATAAGAGTTCTGAATAAAACTAACTTTAATTCTTCAAAAACTTGACTTTTTTTTCTTCAGTTGACAACTCTCTGCCCCTTGCTTAGCTGGCAAAATCCCAGCCATGGCTCAATTGAACTCTCACCTGTTGATTTACATGTCAGTATTTACATGAGGAGTACTAATGACTCACCATCCAGGAGGATTCGACTTGAGGAACATGCACAGAAAGCTCTTTAGTCTCATGGTAAATGATATTCATCCACTCAAGCATCTTTAAGAAAAACAAATAGAAGCTAAAGGTGGTGGGGCAGGCCTGTGCTCTCAGCCACTTGGCAGGCTGAGGTGGAAGGATTGCTTGAGCCAGGAGTTCAAGACCAGCTTGAGCAACATAATGATACTCTTGTCTCAAAAACAGAGAAACAGGAAGAAAGGAAGGAAGGAAGGAAGGAAGGAAGGAAGGAAGGAAGGAAGGAAGGAAGGAAGGAAAGAAAGAAAGAAAGAAAGAAAGAAAGAAAGAAAGAAAGAAAGAAAGAAAGAAAGAAAGAAAGAAAGAAAGAAAGAGGAAGAGAGGAAGGAAGGAAAGGAGGGAGGAATGGAGGGAGGGAGGAAGGGAGAGGCTCATGCCTATAATCCTAACACTCTGGGAAGCTGAGGCAGGTGGATTGCTTGACCTCAGGAGTTCAAGAAAAGCCTGAGCAAGAGCAAGACCCCCATCTCCACTAAAAAATAGAAAAACTAGCTGGGTATTGTGGCAGACACCTAAAGTCCCAGCTACACAGGAGGCTGAGGCAAGAAGATTGCTTGAGCCCAAGAGTTTCAGGTTGATGTTTCAGCTATGATGCCACAGCACTCTACCCAGGATGACAGAGTAAGACTCTGTCTCAAAAAAAAAAAAGAAAGAAAGAAAGAAAGAAAGAAAGAAAGAAAGAAAGAAAGAAAGAAAGAAAGAAAGAAAGCTCTGATATTTAAAGAGCTTATAAATCATTAGACATCTGTATAAGAAAAAGCCGAACAAACTGAACATAATTGACTCTTCTTGGGACCATCAGAAAACTGAGGTCACAGGGCAAACCACTATTCTGAACTCTGCATCCACAGAGCTAAACCTCCTGAGGTTTGCTTGCCAGGAATAAAAGCTATTAGAATCAGTAAGCCTGAAACAGCACACAAGTCATCATTCTGGTGAATTGCAGGAGGCTGAGTACAGACTTGTGGGAGAGTGAAAAACTATCACGGGGGCCTGCAGTCACTGGGGGGATGGTCCCCACATTTACATGGGCTGACATTCCAGGAAGCCCTCAGGTTCCCATGAGGATGACCTGAGAAAGATCCCCTCCTGGTCAGGAAGGGAGAAGAGAGCGGTAGACATCTCTCATTCCTAACAAAGGTTTAGGTCCCAGGTGGAAGGAAAGCCTGGCCCAAAGAGACACAAGAAATATGGTGAACTTCTCATCAGAAACTGTGTATGCAAGAAGAAAGCAGAACAAGACCTTTAGAGTGTTGCAAGAAAGAAATTGCCAATCTAAAATTTGATTTTCAGAGGAATTATTCTTCAAAAATGAAAGAGAAATAAACATTTCTCAGACAAACAAAAACTGAAAGAATTCATTGCTGGCAAGAAATGTTTAAAAAAAAAAAAAAGTCTTCAGGCAAAAAGAAATTGATTTAGGTCAGAAACCTGGATCTACATAAAGGAAAGAAGACAACCAGAGAAGGAATAAATGAAGGTAAGGTAGAATATATTTTTTCCTAATTGTTCTAAAAGAAAACTGTTTAAAATGATAATAGTATCAGTGTATTAATGTATTGTGTACTCAGACGAAAATGGCCAATAAACAAATGAAAAGATGCTCAGCATCTTCAGCCACTAGGAAATTGCAAATATAAACCATAATGATATGGCACTTCACACCCACCAGTAGGACTGAAATAAATAACAGAAAGTAACAAGTGCTTGTAACGATGTAGAGATGTAGATAAATCGGAGCCTTCATGAGTTGCTGAACCTAATATAAAATGGTGCAGTCACTTTGAAAAAGTCTGGCAGTTCCTCTAAATGTTAAATATGAAGTTACCATATGACCCAACAATTCCACTTTTAAGGTATCATATAATAAAAGAAAAATGAAAACATACGAGTGCTATCTTAAAAGTATCTAGTCACATGCTATGAAAAATAGAGATATGCATAGTTAGATACTTTCCAGAAAGCCTTTGTATACCTATACAAAAACTTGTAGATGAATATTCATAACCACCTTATTCACATTAGCCAAGAAGTGAAAACCTAAATGTCCACAAGTTGGACAAATAAGATATGAGAATCCATATAAGGGAATATTATTTGGCAACAGTAAAGAATGAAGCACTGATACATACCAGAACATGGATGAACCTTGAATACATTATGCCAAATGAAAGAAAACAGTTACCAACCATTGGATAATTCGATTTACATTAAATGTCTAGAATAGATAAATCCACAGAGACAGAAAGCAGGTTAGCGCATGCCTGGAGAAAGGACGGAGCAGGGATAATATGGACAAAAGGTTATAGTATGATACTAATAGACCTAGTGGGGAAAATCAGCAAGTCCTGTCCAGATTCTTCTTGGCCTCCCTGTGCAGCATTCCTTCCTCCCTAGGAGGAGGCAGGACCTTTTCTGAGGTGAGGGTATCATGACCTACAATCTGATAAGGTAGATTAGAGAATTTCTTTATGGCCATCTCCAAGCTAGAAAGGTGGGGGAAGATTCCTGCCTTAGGGAAAAGAAGCAGCTAGTGAAAGGGAGGCAGGAGAAGATCAGAAAGAGACGGAGGTTCTGTTTTTTGAGTCCTGCTTCTGAGACCTAAATTGCCTCAACATTATAACAAAAGACTGTAAGAAGGGCTATAGCCAGGAACTATGGATGAAAAATATATGTAAATACATGTGTGTGTGTGTGTGTGTGTGTGTGTGTGTGTTTGGAGACATATATATATACCACAATGTAAATTACAAATAAAAATTAAAAGATAGAGAAAAAAGATAAATACAGAAAAAAGAACACTTTCCAACTCATTATGAGGCCAGCATTACCCTAATATCAAAACCAGATAAAAAGATTATAAGAAAATGAAACTACAGAACAATATCTCTTATGAACATAGACACAAAAATCCATAAAAAATATTAGCAAATTAAGTCCGTAAGTATATAAAAATGATAATACTTCATGACCAAATGAGATTCATTCTAGTAATGCAAGACTGCATTTGCATTACTGCATTTATAAATCAATGTCCATCATATTAACTAATACTCTAAATAAAATATTAGATAAGGAAGACCTCAAGGTCATATCAATAGATGCAAAAGAAGCATTGAACAATACTTAACAGCATTTCATGATTAATAACTCACAAAAAAACAGAAGTAGGAGGGAACTTCTTTATCTAGTAAAGATATATATGTAAAACACTTACAGCTAACATTATACTTAATTGTGAGAGACAGAATACTTTCTCCCTAAAATTGAGAAAAAGACCAAGTTGTCCTCTCTCACCATTCCTAATTAACATCATACTAGAAGTCCTAGCTAGTGCAATAACACAAGATAAAGAAGTAAATAAATAAACCTGTCTTGAAGGTGACATAATTATCTATGTTGAGAATCTCAAAGAAAATCCCAGATAATCCACAAAAATCTCCTGGAATTAATAAGTGAGTATAACAAGGACTTGGGCTCAAGGGACAATATTCAGTTGCTTTCCTAATATATCAGATCAACAATTAATAATTAGAATATTAAATGTCAAAAAAAAATACCACTTACAATAGCACCATAAAGGAAAGAAGATTTAGGTATACTGCGTAACTCTAACAAAATATGTACAAAATCCATATACAAAAAATTTCAAAGCACTGATAAAGGAAAACATAAGAGATCTGATAAATAGATATTTCATGTTCATAGACTGGAATACATAATACTGTTAAGATATTGGTTCTTCCCAAGTTAATGTACAGATTTAACACTATCCCAATCAAAATCCCAGGATGATAGTTACAAAAAATGTATAAGGATTCTGAAATGTATAAGGGAAGGCAAAGAACTTAGAATAGCCAACTCAATACTGGAAAAAAACATTGGAAGACTCAATATTACCTGACTTTAGATTTACTTTAATGCATGATATTGGTGAAAGATTAGACACATTCATCAATGGACTAGAACAGAGAGTGTAGATTCTCAGAAACATTGTCAACTGATTTTTTACAAAAGTGGAAAGGCAATACATAAAGAAAGAATAATCTTTTCAACAAAATGGTGTAGAAACGATTGGACATTCACATGTAAACAACTGGAACTGAGAGCAAATGTAGTGAGAATATTCAGTTCTAACTTAAAAGTGTTTATCTTGAATAGTTTAGGGCACCTGATTTAGGAGATTAACTTTTGAATTACAAATGTTGTTTTGGGTTATGGATTGTGTCAATTATTGTTTATTATAGGTCATGGGTTATGATGATTACTGTTGTTTAATTGATTTTGGACCTGCACCCTCCTCCCAGAGGGGGCTCTCAGAGCTCAATTGGGTGGGGGTGGTGCCCAGGATTTAAGGGACTTTTGCCTGAATTTTGTACCTGCATCCTCAGCCAGTCAGTGGCTCTCTGAGCTCAATTGGGCAGGTGTGTCCCATGCCTGAATGACTCTTGACTAAACTTTAGACCTGTGCCTCCCACAGGGTGGCAGCCCTCTGAGCTTGATTGAGTGGGTGGTGCCTGGTATCTGAGAGACCTTGTCTGAGCTTTGGGCATATACTCTCCACACAGCAGTGATCCTTTGAGCTCATTTGGGTGAATGGTGCCCAGCACATGAGTGTCTCTCCTGAACTCTGGGCCAGTGCTATCAGCTGGGCAGTCCCTTGAGCTTGATTAGGTGGGCAGATCCAGTGCTACCAAAAGGACTTTGACTAGAATTCTATGCCAGGGCTGTCTACTGATACTAGTTACCCTGGAGATACTATCTGAACCTGCTGATTGACCACTTGTCTGCCTTTCTTAGTGTGGGGGTGGCACTGTAGCAGTGAGGAGTGGACTCAACAGGGACAACCTATCAATTCAACTAAAAAAGCATAATTAACATATTAAAAGAAAGAGAAGAAGAAGGTGAATTCATGGGGAGGAATCAGCAGAACTCTGACAACATGAAAAGTTAGAGCAGATCAATTCCCTTTGGGGATGTCAAAGAAAATACAACAGAAAGTTCCATCCACAGAGAAATTGCTAAAATGTCAGGAATAGAATTCAGAATATGAATGGCAAATAGGATAATTGGAATGGAGGAAAAGATGAAAGCTAAGAACCAAAAAATACTTCAGAAGTTGTCTTAAGAAATTAATGAATTCAAACACAAAGTCATCAAGAATACAGATATAATGAGGAAAGATACAGCAAGGCTGAAGGAATTGAAAAAGGTATTCAAGGAGCTTTGAAATACAGTAGGGTCCCTCAGAAATAGAGTTTAACAGTATGGAGAAATAATTTCAGATAAAGAAGACAAGACAAAAAAAAAAAAAAAAAAAGATAAGACTTTTCAACTATCTCAAATATTCAAAGAGGCAGAAAAAAGGAGAACAAGAACAGAATATTCCCTAGAGAGTTATGGGATCATTCCAAGAAATCAAAGATCCTAATTATAGGGATTCTTGAAAAAGAGAATGGTCTCAAAGGCACAAATTCTCTGCTCCAAGATATTATGGTGGAGAACTTCACAAGTATCATGAGAGACACAGAAATTCAGATGGTAGATAGTTTCAGAATCCCAGTTCAACTCAATCTAAACTAAGTCTCTCCTAGACACATTGTAATTAATTTTGCCAATATTAATATGAAGGAGAAAATTCTGCAAGCATCCAGGTATAAGAAAAGTATTACTTACAAAGGGAAAAGTATTAGGATGACTGCAGATCTTTCAGCTGAAACTTTCCAACCCAGAAGAGAATGGTTATCAACCTTCAGCCTTCTTAAACAAAACAGTTTCCAACCCAGGATCCTATATCCTGCTAAATAGTTTCATTTGTGATGGAGAAATCAAATACTTCACTGACATCCACATGTTGAAGAAATTGACCATGACTAGATCAGCTCCATAGGAAATACTCAGACCCATTCTTCATAATAATCAACAGGATGGTATCCCACCAAAGTAAAGCTACCCAGAAATTTAAGAACAAAGCCTAGCTTCCACGCTGGTGAAAGGGAAGAAAATAAGCTCTGGAATTCTGAAAAACAATTTGACTAAAATTCCACCATATCTATCAATTCTCTCAATTAATGTGAAAGGTTTGAATTCTTTAAAGAGGCATAGGCTGGCTGACTGGATACAAAAACCCAGACCAGATATCTGTTGCCTACAAGAAACTCACCTTACTTCAAAGGATAAACAAAGACTCGGGGATAGGCAATGGTTTTCCTGGCAAATGAAAAGCAGAAAAAGGCTGGTGTTGCAATCTTATTTGCAGATACAATTGGATTCAAACCAAAAAAATAAGGAAAGACAAAAATGGACACTACCTACTTGCCAAGGGAAATACACTATGAAGAGATTCCAATAATTAATATCTGTGCACCCTATCTAAATGCTCCTTGATATATAAATTGATTCTCGCTGGATAAAAGATTTAAATTTAAGATACAAAACAATAAAAATTCTAGAAGATAGTGTGGGGATAGATGTGAAGATACTAAAGATATTTGAAGATATTGGCCTGGGAAAAAACTTTATGAGGAAGACGCCCCTGGCAATTGCAGCAACACCAAAAATAAATAATTGGGATTTGATCAAGCTAAAAAGCTTTTGCATGGCTAAGGGTACCACAAACAAAACAGACAGCCTTCAGAATGGGTGAAGATTATGAATCTGAAAAAGACCTGATAACTAGAATCTATAGAGATATCAAATCAAACAATGGAAAATGTGTAAACAACCTGCTCTATAAGTGGGCAAGAGACTTGAACAGAAACCTCTCCAAGGATGACAGACAAATAGCCAGCAAACACACAAAAATATGCTCATCATCTTTAATCATCAGAGGAATGCAAATCAAAACCACTCTAAGATATCACCCAACCCCACCAAGATTAGCCCATATCACAAAGTCCCAAAACACCAGATACTGGTGTGGATGTGGAGAGAAGGAAACACTTCCATACTGCTGATGAGATTGCAAACTAATACAGCCTTTTTGGAGAGAAGTATTGAGAATCTTCAAAGATCTAAAAGTAGACCTTCCATTTGATCCTGCAATCCCATTACTAGGCCTCTTCCCAGAAGAACAAAAATCATTTTATCACAAAGACATTTGCACTAGAATGTTTATTGCAGCTCAATTCATAATTGCCAAGTCATGGAAGCAACCTAAGTGCCCATCAACCCATGAGTGGATCAACAAACTGTGGTATATGTATGCCATGGAACACTATTCAGCCATTAGAAAAGATGGCAAATTTACAACTTTTACATTTACCTGGATGGAGTTAAAATACATCCTTCTTAGTAAAGTATTGCAAGAATGGAAAAATAAATATCCAATCTACTCTATACTAATATAAAATCAATATATAAACAATTACATGCTCATATGAACAATAAAACACAAATATAGTCTAATACAGGGGTAGAGGGAGGTGGAGAGGAGAGGACGATTGGCAGGAGGGAGAGCATGAGGCAGGATCTCACCTAAGGTGAACATAGTGAGAGTGTGTAACATGACCCCTGGGTGCGGGGCTCTTTTATAATTGGAACTTTACCTTGGACGTGAGAACAATGTAACCTAAAAATTGTACCTTCATAATAATTTGAAATTTAAAAAACCATAAAAAAAGTTTTAAAAGGTAAGTTAATTACTGTTCTTTAAGATAAGAGTTAGTATGGTTCTTACTTTTAACTTTTCTGCATAAGACTATGGTTTTTGGAAATGGAAGAACAGAACAGTCATAGAGAAGCTACTCTCACTGTTCTACAGAATGACTGGCCTTCTGACAAATAAAATTTGGTGAACATATTCCCATCTCTGCATATTGGCTGACAGTAACAGACAGCCAGACCCTCTTCTTCTGGTAACAAAACCCAGGCACAGATTTCACCTGATACACAAAAGTTAACTCAAAATGGATCACAGACCTAATGCAAGATGCAAAATTATTTAACTTCTAGGAGAAAATCTATGTAACCTTGGGTTTGATAAGTTTTTAGTTTTAATACCAGAAGCACCATCTATACACTCTTGGTGGGAATATAGATTAACAGAGCCTTTTGAGGTAGAAAAGAAGGAAGTGTTTTCAAAAAACTATGTAATGTATAATACTCTTTAATCAAACAATCCCATTTCAAAAAGCATATTCTCACAGAAATATCAGCACAGGGCAAGACATTTCAGTGACTGGATGATCTTGTCTATTGCTGTTATCTAAAACTGTAGTGGTAAAACTAGACACCCCTAGACTTCTATGGATTGCAAGACTCCATGGTGATGATCTGAACTTAGAATTCAGTTGACATCAGGAGGGATGAAGCTAGGAGTCAGGGAGGTACAACAGGCCCTAAGGGACAGCTCAGCCTGGATGAGGTCAGGACAAGAATTGTCCACCTGTGTACTGGAGGGAGAGAACTGTGGCTCTTATCAACGTCAGACTGTACTGCAAAAGCCTCTGCAAATCAACCCGGGGTCACCACACCCTGGGTAAGACACTCATCTCCTCAAACTACAGGGTTGTACCCCCAAGACCCCAGCCTTGCAGTGCTCCTGGAAGGCTGGCTGACAAAACCAAAAGAACAGAATAGAGGTCCGGTTGGCTCTACAGAGCTGGTGACAAGAAGAGAATGATGATTCTGACAGTTGGGAGATTGGAGCACTAGCTATCCAGAAGCAGTGACTGGGGAACTCAGAGAAGATAGTTACCTCCAGGACACTGGGAGGAGAAGCAGAGGTGCTTGGATTCTGGGGAAACAATGCTTTCAGTTTGCATTAGCATCTGTCTCAGCAGAGCTGTCCCCTGAATGTCTCTTCCCCTTGTGGGCTCCCCAACTAAGCTCCTGGGTCCTTGCCCAAGGGCACTTGTGTTGGCCTGTCTCACCTTGAGTATCCAGACCCATGGTTTGAGCCAAGCAGTGGTTCCAGATACCCAAATGTAACATGCTATCAGGATTTTGGACATCATCAAAAGCCCTCACTTATCTTACATCATTCACAGTCTGTTTCTTTATGGGATGTGATTTTTTCAGAATTCCATTTCCAAGATGACAGCAGCTCTTCTTTGGGTACTGACATGGAGGATAAACTTAAAATGAGGGGGAAAATGATAGAAGGTGGCTGGGGCAACATGCCCAGCTACTGGAATTGTCATTCTCATCTCACCTGCTCCTCAGAGCCACCTGGACCTCTAATGATTCTGTTCTTTTGGTTTCTACTATAGAGGAGCACTACCAGGCTGGGGGCTTGGGAATGCAACCCTTTAGTTTTATAAGATGAATCTCTTCCCCAGGATGTGTGATGCCCCGGGCTCACTGGAGCACAGGACTTGGGGGTATTCCTGAATACGAAGCAAGGACAATTAGACTGGAACTAGTGATGTAAGGAATAATTGAAGAGCACTGTCCCAAGATGGAAAAAAAGAAATGTAAATACTTAGGTTAAAAGAAATCTCTTCATCACAGGAAACATTGGTGAAAAAAGAGCTCCATGCCTAGGGCATTCTGGCAGAATTCTATTTACTTTACTGAAAAGAAAATCAAAGTCTTTATTAAAAAAATAAAGAATATGTAAATATATTCTCAGAAAATACAGATTAACAAAAGGAAGAGAATAAAAATCATTTCTTATATCTCCACCCATAGAAAAACCCTGTTAACATTTTCATACATATCTTTCATTCCTATTAATGTACTTATTTTTTGTGTGTAACTGTGATTTATATGGTACATGCAAATTTAAATTTTCCATCCTTTTAAAACAAGTTTTAAAATTACAAAATTAACACACGTTAAAAATGATAGAAAAGTTGAAAAGTGGAGAAAAAATATGAAGAAAATGTTACCCAGAATCCACAGTTAATTTTGGGTGCATTTCCTCCTGGCCTTCTGGTGTATTTGTAATGACACTGTGCAATCTAACCTAATTCTTAAATACAATTAACAAGGAACATTTCAGAGAATCCAGATGGTAAATGATAAACAAGTTTATTGATGAAATAGAAGTTTCACCACAAGGTGATTTAATAGTCTCTCCTCATTAATAAAACCCAGTTATTCAGATCATTCAGGATGAGTTCTAAAGATGCAAAAGCCCATAAGAAAAATGTAGAAACTCTTGTATTAGTTGCCAGAGTTTAAATAGTTTAGTCACTACGTGCAACGCTGGCATGTAACACTACACACTTTGTTTTGAATTCTGAGAAGTAGTGAAGCTTGCGTGACAAGCACATTTTCCAGTTCTAGGAAAGCCAAGGAAACAGAAAAAGAGGAAGCAGAGCTCCAGGCCTCATTATTGTAACAGATTCCACAGCATTCGATTAGAATGCAGACTCTGGGGTCCAGGCTGAATACGTTCTTTTGTACGCCAATGTGTCATGAGTGGGGGAAGAGAGGCAGGGTGAGAGAGTCCTGCTCAAAGGAATCTGTCACCTTAAATGCTCTCATTGTTAATGAGAAGAATTGTAAAAATTAACCAAGCACTCAACACAGTAACATAAAAGAGATAGAAATGAGAATGTAATAAAAATAAAAGTAGCAACTGGTGACTAATAAAATGAAAAATCTGTGAACTGGTAAGTCTACCCAAGAGCTGGTTTTCAGGCTGTGGGTCTATTCACCAGAAACCAACTTACTGAGCATCAAATCCTCTCTCTGCCCTTGGAGCCGGGAAGCTTGTCTCTCATGTCAGGAAGAAAACAGAAGCAAATGGAGGAGTTGTTCCAATGTTCCCATCCCATCTTCCAGCCTGCTCTCGCCTTGGCCTGTCCTCTGCTCTCCTGTTGCTTGGGATCCATTGTCCACAGTCCTGGCAAAAAAGCAGCCTCCCTATCTGCACCCTCTGTCCCACCCCCTCTCAGTTACACAGGGACATCCCTTCCTCCTTGCATCACCACCATTCCCATCAGCATAAAATGTGCTATTGAAAGATACCCTCTCTAGACCCCATGTCCCCTTCCCCAGCTGCTGCCCACTCCTCAGCTCTCTGCTCGTCCACAGGAGACACCACAGTGCCATCTCCTCCCATCTGCCCATCTGCTCTCGAACCTATTGCAGTTGGGGTGGGTCTCATCGCTCCTCCTACAGGAAAGACCCTCCCCCTCATTGATTATGTTTCAATTCTAGAACATAAGCTGCACAAGGGGAGAAACTTTATCCCCTCTTTTTTTTTTCATTGCTGTATCCTTAGAACCAAGAATACTGATCAATAAATATTTGTTGAATTAGCATGATCTAACAAATATAGAAAAAAGTAGAAATATATTCTTACCTGCCAAATATATTTTTAAAGAATGTGCTCCTTAAAACAAGGTTTTAACAAATAGATACTGTCATAGCTGGATCTGCTGTGACAAAATGCTATAGACTGGGGTGGCTCAAACAATTGACCTTCATTTTCTCACAATTCTGGCAGCTCTAAGGTCAGGGTGCCAAGGTGGTCAGGTTGTGATGAGGGCCACCTTCTCTCTGTGTGCTTCTCCCTTGGCCCTTCCTCAGTGTGTGCATAGGGAGAGAAAGCTACGTGCTCTGTCTTCCTCTTCTTACAAGAGAACTTACCTCTTTAGAAGGGTCTTCATCTAAACCTAATTACCTTCCAAAGTCCTCACCCTCAAATACCATCCCACTAGAGGTTATGGCTTCAACATACGAAGGGAGTAGAAGGTGAAGGGAGGGACATTCAGGCAATGGCAGATACATTTTCAAAAGACTAAATTTCTCGTTTGGTGAATTGACCCTTCAGGGAATTAATTGGCCTCAAGTAAATTGGCTGCTTCCTGTTGATGGAGGCTGGAAATGTATAAGCAAATCTCAGAGCACTCTCATCAAGAAAAATAATTTCAAAAAGACAAATACATAAAATTAGGTATAAGAAAGGGATAGAATTGTGGTAATTTGAAAATATAAAAAAAAGAGAAAGAAAGAACTTTCAGAAAGATGGCAGAAGGAATGCACACCTACCTAATTCCCCTTTCTAAATCCCAAGAAACTGAACAAAGAAAACAAAAAGCAGAGGAGGAAACCATCAAAGAGAAACCAAGGAATGTTCCTAACCCTGCCACAGAGGTCACAGAGAATGTGTGCTGTGCACAGTGAGTAGGACATCTAGGGTGGAGGCCAATCTTCTGTCCCTTCCAAGGTGTGACAACATTTAGAAGGGGAGAGAGAAGGTTCAAGGGTACATTCATCTGAAAGATGTCTATTAAATGTTCCCACTGCTTCTCAGCAGAGAGACGTGATTGACATGGAGAGCTTGTTTCAGAAAGCGTGGCTGGTGATACAGATCCCCTCCTGCTTTCTCCTTTCTTTCTAAGAAATATGTTTTTGCACTTCAGTCCCCAATCCCTGGGCCTAGGAATGGTACTGTCTGTGGCCTGTTAGGAACCAGGTTGGACAGCAGGAGTTAAGTGGGAGTGAGCAAGTGAAGCTTCATCTGCATTTACAGCCACTCCCATCACTCACATCACTGCCTGAGCTCTGCCTCCTCTCAGAGCAGGGGGTGAGCAGCAGATGAGCAGGTGAAGCTTCATCTGCATTTACAGCCTCTCCCATCACTGTCGCTGCCCCAGCTCCAGCTCCCGACAGATGGGCAAGGCATTCGATTCCCACAGGAGCAAGAACCTTGAGGTAAATGGTGCATGTGGGGGATCTAGGTTGCATGTTCCTTATGAGAATCTAATGCCCGATGATCTGAGGCGGGGCTACTAGCACTGGGACCATCTAGTTGCAGAGAAACAAGCTTAGGGCTCCCATTGATTCTGCATTACAGTGAGTTGTATAATTATTTTCTTACATATTACAATGTAATAATAATAGAAACAAGGTGCACAATAAATGTAATGCCCTTGAATCATCCTAAAACCATCCCACTTCACCCCTGGCCCATGGAAATACTATCTTCCATGAAACTGATCCAGCTTGGGGTCTGCTATTCTTTCATTCACCACTTATTAGAAACCTGTGGAGACTCCCCTAATCCCCATAATCTATCTTATTACCAGGCAGCACCTGTGGCTCAGTGGGTAGGGCTCCCGCCCCATACACCTAGGGTGGTGGGTTCAAACCCGGCCCCAGCCAAATTGCAACAAAACAAATAGCTGGGCATTATGGCAGGTGCCTATAATCCTGGCTACTTGGGAGGCTGAGGCAAGAGAATTGTGTAAACCCAGGGATTGGAGGTTGGTGTGAGCTCTGACACCACAGCACTCTACCAAGGATGATAAAGTAAGACTCTGACTATTAAAAAAAAAAAAAATCTATCTTGTTACCAATGCTAGGTTTAGACTGGCCATACAGGGGCTTCAGCCCCAACCTAACTAAAGTCCTGGGTTACTCTAGGAGGCTGAGGTGGGAAGATTGCCTGGAGCTCACAAGTTCGAGACCAGCCTGAGTCAGAGCGAGACCTCATCTCTAAAAGTAACCCAACATTGTGGCAGGCACCTATAGTCCCAGCTACTTGGGAGGCTGAGGCAAGAGAATCTTTTGAGCCCAAGAGTTTGAGGTTACTGTGAGCTATGACGCCAGGGCACTGTACCAAGTGTGATAAAGTGAGACTCTGTCTCAACAAACAAAGTCCTAGGTTTAGAGCATTGCAGGAAAAAAAGATGTGATCAAGAATCCTCTACCCTGCTAAGATTCTGCTGGCACATAAAAGCAGCAGAATGCCATCTTTAAACATAGAAGAACTTAGAAATTCTACTAGCCTCGATACATCCCAAAAATGTTTACTTAAGGATATAATAATGATGAATTAAATAACTCACAAAAAGAAACAAGCTGGCAGTTAAACAAAAAGTCCCTCAACATCTCTTCTTTCTCTGGAAACAATAAAATTGTAACCATTTCACAAATTGTCAAAATAAGAAGTAATCTATAATAATATTTTGGTACCAAAGTCCAATATTTTTTGTGGCAGCAAAAAATATGTAAGGCAGAAGGGACCAGGGGCATACAGGAAGCTTTGGGATGGATACCTTTGCTCCTGTCATTATTTCTTATTTGTTGCTGAGGATGTCAATGTGCGCTCTTTCATTTTAAAGCTTGTTAAACCGAAAGAAATTTAAGATGTTATTCTAAATTATATAAACCACCATCAGTGGAGCTAAAATCAGGCTTCTATGTTCCAAAATAATGAGGAGGGAGAGGACAAAGGGTGAAAGAAAGAAAATGTAAACCACAGAGCAAAATGTGAAAAACAAAGGAAAGAGCTGGGGTGCCGGCTACAGTCCTGGGGCCCCTCTGCTCATGCCCATGTCAAAGTCAGGCTCAGTACCTTGTTGGCTCAGGGAAAAGCAAGTGTTCTTTGCTGAGCTCTGGCAAGTCACAGACTGCAGAGAGTTTGTGGGGAGATGGAGGAGTGGGTTTGCTCTTCACCCCGCACAGCCAATAACCCAATGCAAATCCTTTCATGTTCAAAATCCCTCTTGGGCTCCCAGCCACCAGGTTTTACACTATCATGATGTTACTTAGCAAAAGGAATGAAATATTAACATGTAACAACAACATGAATGAACTGCAAAGACATTATGGTAAGTGAAAGAAGTAACAAACCAAAGGGCGAACTGTATCACTCCATTTATTTAAAAAAGTCTAGCAAAGGCCCAATGCAGTGATAGAAAGCAGATTAGTGGTTGCCTGGGGCAGAGTAAAGGCAGGGGACCAAGTGCATGAGGCAACTTTTTTAAAGTGAAGGTCTGTGCTATATCCTGATTGTGGTGGTGTTATATACAATTACCAAAGTTCATCAAAACCCTACAATTAAAATGGGCAGATTCTATTTATTTATTTATTTATTTATTTTTAATTCTTAGGAGGGTCCCTTAAGCTCAGGAGTTCAATATCAGCCTGAACAACAGTGAGACTCCAGCTCTACTAAAAATAGAAAAATTAGCCAAGTGATATGATGGGCGCCTGTAGTCCCAGCTACTCGGGAGGCTGAGGCATGAGAATCACTTAAGCCTATGAGTAAGAGGTTGCTGTAACCTATGGCACCACGACACTCCTCTAAGCTGGGCAACAGAGTGAGACTCTGTCTTTAAAAAAAAAAAAAAAAGACATACCAATACCAAAAAAGAAATGCCAGCTCTGACAGCCACAGGAGTGAATTTGTTCTTTTCTCACACTAATTAGCCAAGTCCCTACTCTGAAACCAGTTAAAGACAGCACAGAAAAAGAAACCTGCATCTCAGGCACTCTTAGGAATATTAAAACACATATCCAAGTTCAATATTAGCAAATATAATCTAGCAGTATTAAAATAAGAACACATTTGCTAATTGGCTTGCTATTTGGAAATTTATTGTAATTCATATGTTAGTAAATTGACAAACAACAAAATAGTATTGGATAAAATCTAATATCCATTCCTGAGTTTTTTAAATTTTTAGCAAAATGGTTCAAGATGGATATTTTGAACAATATAACCCATAGCACCATGGTTAATTGTGCAACCCTAGAAGCAACCCTATTTAAAATAAGAACAAGCCAGGTGTTCATTAACAACACTTTTTCATCACTGCTCTGAAAGTCTTACTCAACCCAGTTAGAGAAGAGAATAAACATCAAACATAATGCACAGAGGCCTCCTTATAATTTGTGGATGTTAGCATTATATTCTTGGAATTCAAAAGGGTTAACTGAAAACATTTTTAGAAGCTAGAGAATTAGATAACTCAGTAAGGTGACAGGTTATAAAATTAACACAAAAAGCAAAAGCTTTTCTATAATCAAATGGAAACTACTTGAAAATCCAATGAAAGAAAATACCTCACTCACAATAAGCAAGAAAAACAAAGATAACTTATATGGATATATTCTTTTTATTTTTTTGAGACAAGGTCTCCTGCTGGCCCAGACCAGATGACTAGAGGACATGATGTGATCATAGCTCACTGCAACCTCAAGTTCAGCCTCCCAAGTAGCTAGGGATATTTAGGAATACTACATAATCCGACTAATTTTTTTTTTTTTTTTTTTTTTACTTTTTTTATAGAGAAGGAGTTCTCACGATGCTGCCCAGGCTGTTCTCAAACTTCTGGCCTCAAGCAATCCTCCTGCCTTGGTTTCCCAAAGTGGTAGGATTATGAGCATGAGTCACCACACCAAGTCATATGGACACATTCTTAATAAGAAATGTGCATGATCCACAGAAAATAAACCAGAAAAATTTGAGAAACATAAAAAAATTGAAAAAAGTAATAGTTTAATAATAACAATAATAGCCAACAATTCTTTTTGTAATTATGGTCCAGGGACTTGCTAAACTCTTTGAGGAGGGGTTCTCAAGTAATCTTCCCATTAACCCAGTGAAGCAGGCTGGGCACAGTGGCTCACACCTGTAATGTCAGCACTCTGGGAGGCCAAGGTGGGTGGATTGCCTGAGCTCAGGAGTTGGAGATCAGCCTGAGCAAGAGTGAAACCATATCTCTATCAAAAATAGAAAAACTAGCAGGTATAGTGGCACATACTTGTAGGCCCAGCTACTCAGGAGGCTGAGGCAAGAGGATTGCTCAAGCCCAAGAGTTTGAGGTTGCTGTGAGCTGTGATCCCATAGCACTCTACCCAGGGCAACTGAATAAGATTCTGTCTAAACAAACAAACAAACAAATCAATGAAGCAAGTATTATTATTACCCTTCTCATCATAGGAAGACATAATATTGTAAAAAAGGCAACTTTCCTAATATGAGCTGTCTTAAAGCAAGCCAAATCAAAATAGCAAAAGAATAATTCTCAGTTTCACTGTGCAAACTTGGGCAGGTGATTCATCATCTCTGTGCCTATTTCTTCCCTCATAAAATGCAAATAATGAAAGTTTCCATAATAAAAGATTAAACTAGTGAACACATATAAAATGTTTACAACAGCATCTGGAATGTAATAGGTGTATGAATGTTAGCTCTATTATTAACATTTCCTACAAGAATAAATACATGAGAAAAGTTGAAAGAAAATCTGGTGACAGAAGTGGGAGCACAGCAATAGAGGTGGGCCAGCCTGCCAGATATTAAAATATGCAGTAAAGCTATAATAATATTTACTTAAAAGAAAACTGCATCAAATTGGCAGGCAGATAAATAGAATAAAAGAAAGTACAGAAATAAACTCAAGTACGTATGAAAATCTAGTACATTATTTTAAAGGTGGCATTTCAAAGCAATGCAGAAAATCTGTGTTATATGAGCAAAATCTGCAGGAACAATCTGTTAACCTTTCAGAGAAAGCAGGGGGAATGCTTGACTTTTTTCTTTTAATCAAAACTTATTTCATGTGAAGAAAAGATTTAGATGTTTAAAATGCAAACAGAAAGCATTGTTTTTATGGGTACTTTTTTTTAATAAGTTATAAACAGGGAAAGCTTTCTTAAGCATCTTTGCGACTTTGGAAGTCACAAAGAACATGAGAAATAAATGTGACCACCAATTAGTTTTAAGTTTCTACACTATAAGGATATGTGTGTGCCTTAAATGAAATCAAAAGAAAATATATATAATATATAAGAGAGAACGAATTAATTTGTAATTATACCAAAAGTTGATACAAATCAGTAATGGTAAAAACCATCTCATTGAAAAATAAGAGAAATATGTGAATAGACCGATTATTGTGCAAAAAATATTCACTATCATTAACAGGAAAAGAAGTTCAACCTTCCAATAATGTAAGTTTGGATCACCAAATATAAGTTTTTGTGCATATCCAAATGCTAAACTTTAAAAGATTAATAGATAATAATTAACGCTGGCTCGAACGTGGAGAGCATGTGGTCCCAACCCAGTCAGGAGGAATACAAATGGGTGTGCTTTTCTGTTGGGAAATCTGGCAACAGCTACTGAAATTTTAGGTGTACTCACTTGCGGAAATTTGTACAACAGAAATCACTTGCTAAAGTAGGCAAGGATATGCATACAGGAAGCTGGTTGTATAGAGACATAAAACCCTGGTGTTGGAAAGGGACCTGCAGGTGACTGGTCCAACCCTTGAGGTCCACCCAGTCCAGGGATGCCCAGAGCCACCCCTTGCTTGGGGTTCTCTAGATCTTCATGGTCAGTTACTATATACTCTAGGAACATGGAGGCTCTTTCAAACCACGAGCAGAGTATCCTCAGGAACTTGTGTAAGCATCAGACGCCCACTCTCCTCTGAAGGAGACGCTCAACAGTTCTTCCCTCAGGACACATAACACAGCGTTTTTTTGTTTGGGGGGGGTTATTAAGTCTTTTGTACATAGATCATAAATACATTTATGCCATTTTCAATGTGTTGATTATTTGTACAAATTGGAGTGCTTATATCATACTAATCAATACAGCTCTCACCTCATTTACACAATTATAGCATTAGGACATTTGTGTTCTACACCTGATAGATCCAACTAACACAGCATTTCTCAAACTTCAATGTGCGCACAGATCTTCGGGGGATCATGCTAAAATGCAAACACTGCTTCGGTCTGGGATAGACCTGTAATTATGCCTTTGTAACCAGCTCCCCTATGATGCTGATGCTGGTGGCTCATGGACCCCAGTCTGAGTAGCAAAGGGGTGAGGCCCATTCTGCTTTGTACCTTAGTCTCACTATTTGCAGACATGGCTTCTCCACTAAACCTGCGGGCATCACTCCCTTGACTCTCATTTCCTAAAGACAGGCCTAAGGCTTTGCCCCTCCCCTAGCAAGGACCTCATATACCTTGATTTCACTGTTCTCACCATCCCATCTCCTATGGCGTGTTGGCTGCGGCTGCTGGGGACTCTCCTCTGACTTGGAAACAGACACCAGACCTTATGTCTACCCTATGCTAGCCATCCTAGCTGCACCTCAGCGAACTGAGCAGACACCACCTCTGATGCCAGCACCTGTTGCGCTCTGTCCCCAGAATGGCACTTTCCCAGATGTTCACAGGGTGTGCCTCTCATTTCCTTTTGATATCTATTCAAACAGGAAGAAAGCAGGGCTTGAGATGTAAATTTGGGTGTCGTCAGCAAACAGATACTATTTAAAAATGGGAGACCAGATGTGATCACTTGGAGAGTGTAGACAGAAGCAAATAGGGAGCCTTGGCTGAAATCCAGGGGCACATGCCCATGTACAGCAGAGAGGAGAAGGAGGAGGCAGCAGAGAGAGGGGTGCCAATGGAAGACCAGAGAAATAGAACGGGGCTCGTCACTAAGGAGAGAGCAGGGCTGAAGGACAAAGTGATCAGCGCTCCTGGGTAAATGCAGTGATTTGAACAAGCCTTAAAGCCCAAGCAGCAAGCTCAGGGGAATTGCAGGGGAGACAGCAGCAACAACAGTTGGAAACCATTACAGAAAGCAGAAGGATGAGAGGTCAGTAATGTGAATAAAAACATTGATCCCTGGAGTTGAACCCTGGATGAAAGAGCAGTGAGACAACCAGAAAGTCTATTTATACTGTTGAATCCCCAAAAGGCTGCTTGGTGACAAAGGGTCCCCCTGGACAAGGAGATGAAGGAAAAGGCTCAATTAAGGAGGACTGGCCAAAACACAGTCTAAGAAGTGGTCAGATCCCCAGGTGTCCCCAACTCTGCTCAGCCAGATCACAGCTTTCCCCTGACTCTGCCCCACCCCCTGCAGAAGCCAGAGATTTAGTCCCTCAGTAGAATGAACAGAGGGCTGGTTAGGAGACGCCAAACTCTGTGGAAAGCAGGCTTGCCACACTAAAAGCAGGATTATGTGAACGCGAGTGCTCTGGAGGCTGAGGCAACCCTTCCCCAGCCTCATTCCTCATTCAGTTCCCGGAACCCCAGCCACCACCCCAACAGAAAATGGAGAGATTTCCAGTAACAGGGCCCAGAAGGCTGAGGCTGCCAAGTCCCACTTGTGCATTCAGAGCATCCCACCAGCTGCGAAGGGCTCGCCCTTCAGCTTTCAGCTTTAGCAGGGCAGCCGAACAGCTGAGGGAAACAAGCATTGTGCAGGATAAATCCAAACAGACACAAAATAATCAACCAGGAGAAACTGAAACTAATTTTTTAAAATTATTGTTACTATCCCCAGAGAGATACAAGAAGAAATATTATCTATGGAATGAAGCAATGGCACAATGCTTAACCAAACTCTGAGTTCATTTGGAGGACCCCTAGTTGATGTCCAACAGAGAACTGGTTGTTAATGAGAAAAAATTCCCCACACATTTTGGTGACCACAGGTGACGTATTCTGTGGTGACTGTGAGTAGGAAATAGAAAAGCTGTTTGGGGTGGCTTTTTTTTTTTTTTTTTTTTTAATATCTTACAATTCTATTTATATGGCAGAATAAAACAAGTCCCGGAAAAATTAACAGCATGAGTGATATTTGAATGTGCAGCTGGAAGTATACCAGGGATTTCTCCCACGTAGACAAAGATGGGAGAATATTCAAAGCTGATAGAATGCTTTATTCCGTGATGAAAGGGTAGTGTGGGATCAGGTAGCACATGGACTCCAAACTGACTGGCATGCAACAGAAAACAATTGTTTTTCATTCCTGCATCTGCAAGTTGGCTGGGATTGGGCTAACATTGGTGGAGTGAGTGATTTGGAGGGTTTAGATCTGAACTGCAGGCTGGATCCAGGTACATTTCATCCTCTTTGAACCAAAAGCTATCTGAGGCAGGCTCTTTCCACAATGAAGACAGAAGAGCAAGAAGGCAAGCACATTTTAAACCTCTGGACATGTCACTTCCACTAATGTGCCACTGACCAGAGTAATTTAGACAGCCCAATGCCAATAGGTTGGGGAAGCACATTCCCTCACTGCAGCTAAACCTTATTCCTGAACAATAGCCTGAGCTCTCTCAAGCATGTTTGGGGAAGAGCATGAACACGTGTAACTTCTGGACACTTTGTAGAAATATGTGCTTTTCTCTTGGTTCTTTTATAATGAGATGAGTCAGGTGTAGCCACAAGAGGAAATATAAGAGAGGCTCAGGAAAAGTCAAAGTTTCTTACGCTCACAGGTCCTACAACAGGCATCATGGCATACCACAAAGAGCCACGTGGGAAACACACCAGGGTGGTCAAGAGGCAGAAGACCTGAGCGAGGAGAGAACATGAGGTCAGAGCTTCCACTGGGGTTCGGAAGGAAAGGCAAGGCAGGGCCAGGGTGAACGTTTAAGGACTGGAATACTCTCTTTAGGCTTTGGGCTATAAGGGTTGTCTCTAGTTGTCTAGCACCTGGCCACAGTTATGGCAGAGGAATATAATCTCCTGGTTGCAAAGGCCAAATGGGATTGATTAGTTTCCCCATCAAAGGCACGTTCCAGGCTGAGTCTGTAGCTGTCTCTAAGATTGGTGAAATTAGAGATTTTACTCTTTTTTTCCTGGTTAGGTTGGCCAAAGGTTTATCTATTTTATTTATCTTTTCAAAAAACCAACTTTTGGATTTATCGATCTGTTGTATAATTCTTTGGTTTTTAATTTCATTTAGTTCTGCTCTGATTTTGGTTATTTCTTTTCTTCTACTGGGTTTGGGGTTGGAGTGTTCTTCCTTCTCCAGTTGCTTGAGATGTCCCGTTATGTTATTAACTTCCTCTCATTGTGTTTTCTTGAGGAAGGCTTGCAGTGCTATAAATTTCCCTCTTAGGACTACCTTTGTAGTAACCCAGAGGTTCTGGTAATTCGAGTCTTGATTGTATTTTTGTTCCAAAAATTTGGTGACTTCCTGCTTAATCTCATCTATAACCCATGTATCCTTCAGCACAAGGTGGTTTAGCTTCCATGTTTTTGTATGGGTATGCAGGTTCCCGTTGTTATTGAGTTCAACTTTTATTCCATGATGGTCTGAGAGGATGTAAAGAATAATTTCTAGTTTTTTAAAACTTGCTGAGGTTAGATTTGTAGCCTAGGATGTGGTCGATTTTGGAGTATGTTCTGTGGGCTGATGAGAAGAATGTGTATTCAGTTTGTTGGGATGAAATGTTCTATAGATGTCTGTTATGTCCAGATGTTGAATGGTTGAGTTTAAATCTAAAATTTCTTTGCTTAGCTTCTTTTTGGAGGATCTATCCTGCACTGCTAAAGGGGTGTTAAATCTCCAACTACTATGGAAGTGGAGGAAGTCAAGTTGCTCATGTCTGTTAGAGTTTCTCTTAGAAATTGAGGTGCGTTGTGTTTGGGTGCATAAATATTAATAATTGAGATCTCATCATATTGAGATCACCTTTAACAAATATGAAGTGTCCATCCTTATCCTTCCTTATTTTGGTTGGTTTAAAGCCTATTGCATATGTGAACAGGATTGCAATGCCTGCTTTTTTCTGCTTTCCATTAGCCTGGAATATATATGACCATCCCTTCACCGTGAGTCTATATTTGTCTTTTAATGTAAGATGCAATTCTTGGATGCAGCAGATATCTGGCTTGAGTTTTTGTATCATAGATATTTGACCAGAAAAACATTTTCAGCTTTCTACACTTTTTTTTGTTGTTGTTGAGATAGTCTCACTATGTCACCCTAGGGAGAGTGCCACGTGTCATCACAGCTCA
>CAUYPK010029767.1:0-28566 GCA_963574355.1 Loris lydekkerianus
TGATTTGCATAGAGGTTGGTGTCAATATTTGACCTGTCCACTGAAGGACCGCTCCATGAAAAGGCTCTGCCTCTCCTCCCCAAAAGACACCAAGAGCCACTTAAAATGCGGGGACTTCAGAACCCCGCGGGAGGAATCAGGTCAATACTTCCCCCCATAGGTCAATGCCCACTCATCAATAGATGAGATGTTCACTCCTCGTTCCCACCTAAGCCGCCTCACTCAAAAAAAGATATAAATAAATAAATAAATAAAAAGGGAGGAGATGCTGGGAGCCAATACTTAAGAGCAAGCTCACCTTGGAAACTTATCGCTTAAGTCAAGTGCTTGGAAGTTTACTGCCCTAGGCGAAAGGAACATCCTGACCGTTGGATTACCACACCTGTTCCTGGAATTCCCTACCCTAAACTCACCTCTGAGCACACCTCCCCCCTCAGCTTGTGTTTAAATAGCTGTTAAAAAATAAAGTTTTTGGGAGTTTGATCAGAATCCTGTCTTGCTCCCCATTCTTCGTGCCTCTTGTTGCCTTCTTCCACTCTCTCCCTCCATATCCTAGGTCCCTGCTGAACTAGCCCCGCGGGCCGGGGCACCTGGCAACTTGCTTGTCTGTCTCCTTGTAATTCTACAGCTTCAAGTCCTTAAATGTTTCTTCTTCATACAAACCCTCCAACATCTAAAATGGGTTCCTTCTTAAGAGGAACAATTTTTAAACTGAGATTCTTCCCTGCCTCACTAAATGGTGGCCTCAATTATCTTGAACATAGAGGTTCCCCTGTGACTTTTGGGGTTATGCATCCTCCAAGAAGAAGAAACTTCTCAGAAAGTTGTTCATTCCTTATAATTAAATTTCAGAACTTGTAACCAGTTTTGTTTTTGTTTTTTTGTTTTTTTTGAGACAGAGTCTCACTTTATTGCCCTCTGTAGAGTGCAGTGAAGTCACAGCTCACAGCAACCTCCAGCTCCTGGGCTTAGGTGATTCTCCTGCCTCAGCCTCCCAAGTAGGTGAGACTACACCTACTTGTATATTTTTACATACACATATGGAATAATTCCCAGTACAGGTTTTTAAATAATACAGGTTTTTAAATACAGGTGCCCATCATAACACCTGGCTACCAGTATTTGTCTTTGCAATATTAACCATAGCTTCACCATGTTTTCTAGAAAATCATAAAATTGAATACTTCTTTGATGGCCCACTTTATAGTTTGATAGTACAGCTAGATATTAATAATTGTTACTTTGTATTCCCTTTCCTTTCATTTTATTAGGAAGTAAGGAGGTAAGAAATGTAAGAAGTAAGGAGGTAAGAAATGTAAATATGTGAGCAGAATTTGTTATATAGAAATTAAAAATTTTAAAAGCTAAAAAAATACTAAGGAAGGGGTATTGAGTGACATGTTGGCAAATGCTATTTAGTCTATTTTGAGTAAACATTTAAATTTGATACACTTGTATTATATATTATATTTAATTTGTTTCTTATTAATCAACACTTGTTTATTTGGAGTATATTTACTTGTTAATAAAAGATCACACTTTTTATATATTTTGTACTTATATTTGCTTGGCCCTTAAAAATATTAAAAGATGTTCAAATGTATTTATAATAAGAGAAATGCCAACTAAAATTACACTGAGTTATTATTTCTCCCCTATCAGGTTGGCAAAAATCCAAAAGTTTGACAACTGTTGGCAAGGCTATAAGAAATGGGCACTCTCATAGATTGCTGGTGATAATACAAAATGGTACAACTCCCATGGAAGAAAATGTGGCAATATGTAACAAAACTACATAAGCAGTTGCCCTTTGACCTGGAAAGCTCATTTCTAGGAATCTATCCCAAAGATACTCAGGAAAAACATGAAAAGACATATGCACAAGGCTATTTACTAGAACACCATTTGTAATAGCAAAAATTGGACAGAACCCAAATGTTCATCAATGGGGGATTGATTGAATTGAACTATTGTACAGTCACACAATGGAAATATGTAACTGTAAAAAGAAATGAAGAATATTTTTACATACACATATGGAATAATTCCCAGTACAGGTTTTTAAATAAAAAGGAAAAGTAAGTTGGAGAAAACTGTGAATGATTATCTGTAGGGCAGAAAGAAGAAATAAAGAAGAGTATAAATATTTAAGATAAAAAAACTTATGTATTTTTCTTTTTTATAGATTTGACTTTGTGATCATAAACATGTTTCACAAATAGAAAAAAAGAAATGAAAATAAAAATGCAAATAATTAAAAAGAAAATTAAAACAAAACAAATGAAATAAATGAATGTAATGTATTGAATTGATAACATAATCGCCCAAAAAAGAATTACTGCGAGAAACTTTAAAATATAGTAAAATACCCAAACTTTCTTAACAGGGTATATCCTAAAGACCAAAATATTAGGAAAAAACCTACACTGTTCTGGATCTACTGTTAGTGGTGTTATTCTGTAACTGCTGGGTATAGATAGTAGGATAAAGCAAATAAGTAAATTAAGGCCATTAGGAACTAAAATTTTGAGCGTAAGGTAGAAAAGATGTAGATATAAAGTTAAGAATTGAAAATCTGAAGTTCTCCATTTGATCTAGATATATCAGTATGATATCATAATGTATCTCATCATGAAACAATGAAAACACGCAAACATCTTTTGTAGATTTGTCTACTGAGAAGCCTAGAAACAATGAATAACCTAATAGTAATTAGCACCCACAATGCCTAAGTATGGTCTATAAGTATCATTTCTCAGTAAAATAAACCAAGGCTCCTTGAGGAAATGGCTAAATCCAGGTTTGATATAGGAAATAAACAAGATAAACCTGGAGCACTTGTCAACTCAGAAAACAAGAAAGCTGTAAAGAGCTACAGGGGTCAACGGGACTCCAGAAGCAACTTGAAGAAGCTCTTATTGGCTAACGACATTTCAATTTAAGCAGTAATAAGAATAACTGCAATGAATTGGACACATGAATATGTTTACATATGTGAATATATAATAATAATTAAAGAGAAAAATCGTACTGTCACCTTTGAGATTGTCAAGGAACCAATTAAAGCATTTATTTTGCCTTTCCTATATGAGGTAGACTTGTTTGCATTTCTTATTTTAAGAAAAATATTTATTTTATTGTAAATGTTCCAGCTAAATAGTGAAAAAAATAAATGATAGGATTAGAATATGATCATGTTTCGAACTTAAAAGCAATAATGACATTAAGCATTGATTATAAATGCATGCTAATATCACAAATATGGACACAACAAAAATTATGAGACTCCAAGAGAAAGATTTTACCCACAGAGTGTTCTTGCAAAATAAAGTTTAAGGTCATATTAAGATTGTATAGAAAAGATTTAGCAGGCGTGAGACATCTTATCCTTATAAAGTCATGCTTACAAGGTTAATCCTTGACTGGTGTCTGGAAACTTGGATTTCAAAGTGGTTAGCATCATTCCCTGTTAAGAGTGTCTATGGTGCTTCAACTGTGTGAACAAACATAGTGGTTAATGGCAAACCCTGCTTTCTTTCTGAGGGTGCCCAAATGGCTAATCCCCAATGAAAATCTTGAGTATCCAGTCAATGTCTCTGGCATGCAGCATTTCATGTGCCATCACTTACTGCTGACTGCTGTGTTGTTCCACTAGAGGAGGGCACTTGAAAGCTCAAGCCTGGTCTCTTTGGAACTTTGTTCCACGTATCTTTTCCCTGTGCTGATTTTCCTTTGCATTCTTTCTCTGTAATCAATCATAGCCATGAGTAGGACTACATGTAGAGTCCTGTGAGTTCTAGTGAATTATTGGAACTGTAAAGCCCAGCACTAAGACTCTATACCTTACCATGAAGTACGTAGGGTAGAAGAACATTTACTGATACATGTACCACAGAGGAGCTGCAATCAGCAGAGTTTAGAATGTGGAAGTTTTGGTCTATGGTCTCTTTAACAAATAAATTGGAAGAAAAGAAAAAGTGATGGGGAAGGGGAAAAGCCTATTAATTAGAAGAATCTTATGAAATATTTAAAAATATAACAAACAAGGTCTAGGACTGGATTTAAGGTCCAGCAGTTGCAGTTGAAGGGAGAAGAGAGTAGAATAACAGAAGAAATAAAATTGGTCATGAGCTGACATTTGTTAAAATTTAATAATGGGCTTACATATTTATTATACTTTATAATAAAATTTAATAAGACATTTAATTTATTATATAAGAAAAATTTTAAACCAAGGTCAAATTTAATAATTTTAAAATTAAATTTTAAAAATTATATTTGCTGATACTTAAAAGTATTTTGGCATATAGATTTATGTATAAAATTTTCTTCAATTTTCCTTTTTATCATTTTTCACTGCTTTTAATATTAAATTGACATTTTCTTTATATTTTATCTATGCTCAGAGAAAAATATATATTAAAAGAAGACTCTGTTACATGAAGATTAAAACAATCCAGAAATCATTTAAGTCAAGGTCTTTTTAAATAGAAGTTTCTTTACTATTTTTATTTTTTATTTTTTATTTCTGTTTTACCTTAATATTCCTTTTGCAACTATGTAATATTTTATATTTTTACAGAAAATACCTACTACAAAATATTCTGATTTTTAGGGAAATACATAATAGGCTTATGTAATTACCTACTTTAGAGTATATTTTTCATACAAGTATACACACATAGATATAGACGGTGCCCAAAAATGTATGCACATTTTAAGAAAGAAAAAAATTGCATTAAAATTGTGATACTTAATATATAATGATAACATTTGTCATCTTATAGATTGTATCTTGTGTCTCCTGTAATTGCAGGAATCAAACATGACTTGAATATTATGATTTTAATACTTTTTTTCCTTTCTTAAAATGCATACATTTTTTGGCACCCTCTGTATATTCATTATCTGTATACATGTATACGATGTATATATAAATTTCATATATCTTTTGTTATTTGTGATCACTCCATCTTCCCTCTCACAAGCAAATAAACCTAAAATAATGGATCTTAGCTATAAAGAGTGGAATCTAGGATTATGTGAAAAAAGTAGGTTAAGGGGAAACTGAAATTGAAACACATCCATATCAAGAGGTCAATGGAATTTTTTTGTAGGGAAGCTGAAAGACCTCAGCGTATGGACAGTGAACATGTTTGAAGCTATCAGGTGGACAATGGGGCTACCAAATCAAAGCTAGGGCGCTATGAATGCTGAATAAGAGAAGACATTTCTTAAGCTGCTTAAGCATAGCCCTGGTTACCCCAATAAAAGCAATCAGTTCAAGGTTTTTTTGGTTTGTTTGTTTTTGTTTTTGTTTTTGGCTGGGGCCGAGTTTGAACCTACCACCACCTGTATATGGGGCTGGCGCCCTACTCCTTTAAGCCACAGGCACCACCTCAGTTCAAGGTTTTTGTTTTTGGGATTTCCTCAGTTTTTCTGTTTTAGATTTAATTTATTTGTTATTTATTATTTCCTTTCTCTTCATTTCCTTAGGACTTCTTAAAGTACTTTCTCTAAACTCTTGAAATAAAGTTTATTATTTAATTTTTTCTTTCCTTAAACGAAGGTAGTATATAAGATGTGAATTTACTTTTGATGCAGCTTTATCTTCATCCCCCCAAATTTTGACATATGAATAATCCTCGGTTTCATAATTTTTCTGAATTATTATTTTTAAAATTAATAGTGTAAATAAAATTAATAACTAAATTCATAATTTATTTTCTCCTTGATCTGTATTTAGGAAAATGAATTTAAATTGCCAAATGTTTGGTTTCCAAAACCATTTTAAAACATATGTTTATTTGTAATTCAAAAGCAAAATAACTTGACTTCTAATAGAGGAAGAAAATTGCCTGTGTTCCTTTGTCTGTCTTGTTAGTTCCCAACACTTTGTCCATCCCATATTTTGTCACCTTGATCTTTCTTTTTCTTTGGGTAATGGTGAATATCCCTTTGTAATTTTTGTCTTTTCTGTATTATTTCAGTTGCATCTACCATAACCATTTAAGGCAGCATTTCCCAATTTGTGATGCCTAAAACACTTTGTTTTGTGTTATTAAATCTCTTGGAGGAAAAAAGGTCTCTGATATTAATGCAAGCTTGGCAATTCCAGAGAAAGCACAATTACATTGATATCCTTATTTAAAGAAAATCTCTTCTAATTATTGTCACATACCAGTAGGAAGTTGCACTGCATAGACTTCCCCAAAGTTGTTTGACTGTGGAACCCATTTTTTCTAGAACATTCTTAACATTCCATAAAGTTCATGTTTTTTGCAACAAAACAACACTGTATGGGGCTTATCTCTAAAATTTTAACTAATATAAATGCCCACTGCCAGTCAGATCTGTCAGTGTTTTTCATTGTTCAGTTTAGTTTTGACTAATCTCCAGATAACTTGGAGCAAATTTTCAAAGTTGTCTTTTTTTTTTTTTTGTATGTGTGTGTGTATGTGAAAAAGTACAAAATGGTATATTATCTGATACACTGATAATCTTAAAATGGCACTCGTATAATAACAACAGCTTGCTTGGGTATAAAAATCCTTGAGTCATAACTGTTTTCTCTCAAAGCACTACAAATGTTCATTTTCTTCTGGCATTCTGAGACCAATTTAGCTGTTGTTCCTCTTATATGATTCTAGCTTTATACTAAAGAATCAAATATTTCACCAGAATGTGTCTTGATAAGTATCTCTTTGATTTATTTTTTACCCTGAGTCATGGTGAGCTTCCTCAATTTCTAGATACAAAACTTTCTGCGTGAGAAATGCCCCCTTTGCACCTTTATTACTTAATTCAGTTTGGTTTTCTTCTTATTCTTAATAAGTATTTATAGTTTGTATATTTATTCTTTCTCCTTGTTTACTTTTCTTTTTCTTATGATTTACACTACTTTATCCTTTTCTTCAGCATACTGAAAGTACTTTCCTATTTGTTCTGTACACTGATGATTTAAACTTTCTGCATTTACAGGTTGGCCCTCTTTAACCTCTGAGATTTGTCTACTGTAGTTTTATTTGGGGGCAATTCCTTCCTATAAGATATTTTCCCTTCTCTCTTCTATCATTGTTTATGATTTAATCTCTTCTTATGTATAATTTATCTCATTATGGCAGGTTCTACTTGTGTAGAAACGACGTTCTTTTACATACAAGGCCTTTCCCCCCTCTTCTTTTCTGTTAATTTTAAGTCCTTTATTGGTTGTTTTCTGGTTCATCCTTGAATGAAGAAAATTGTTGCTCCCTGTTGGGGAACATTCAAAATGGGTAGATTTTTTTCTAATTCCCTTTTAATCCATTACTGGTCAACTCCTTAGTCTCGGTCTTACTTTTTATGAGGTGTTTAACAAAGGCTGATTGCTACAGAATTCAAGCAATGCTAAAAGGAACATAATCTAACAGCTGTGCATGAGGTGGGGAGAACAAACTTGAAGTTGTGAAACCGTCGGAGCAAACTCTTATTGTGGAGGGACAATATATTTAGTCAGTTTTTTTTGGAGGGTGGGAGTAGAATCTAGGCATCTCATTCCTTAACTTATTTTTGCCATCATTTTCTATTTCAACTTTTGGTTTTTTGGAAGTGAAAAAAGGTTTTTTTAAACTGTCCTTACGGCTCAATTTACTATCTTTGAAGAAGAGGTAGTAATTTCTTGGGAAAATGTGGCAGTCTCTTGTCTATTGTGATCAGTAAAAGACCCTATTACTAAGTATGCTCCGTTGTAAGGCTTTTCTCTTTGAAGGGGATATTTTCCCTTTGAAGGGAATGGGAATTTCTTTCTGGAACCCATGTCCACTAATATGCTACTTCTATTATTAGTTCATTTTAGGGAATGAATCCCTTGCTACTTAAAAGAAGGTTTCCCCTTTATATTCTGTGTGGAAATAGTATTAGTTGGATTCCATGGAAATGTGCGCAATATATGTTTAACTTAGATAATCCCGCAGATTCTTCATCTATTATATTCATAATAGATAGGAAGCATAATTAGTCATATGAAAAGACAATATTACCATCTCTGAAAGCTGTTATACCAGTCTGAAGGGATAATCTCTTGATGATCCATGTGATGTAATCTTACTTGTAAAATATATTCAATAAATACTTTAAAATTAGTTTATCATTGGCATCTTAAAGTGAATTCAGGAAATGGCTTTCCTGGTAATTTAACTCATTCAATAATTTTCCTGAATTCAAAATTAATATTTTTATTTTGGGCAGCGCCTATACCTCAGTGGGTGGGGTGGGGTGGCAGACCCATATACCGAGGGTGGCAGGCTCAAACCCGCCTGGTCCTGGCCAAACTGCAACAAAAAAATTGCCAGGTGTTGTGGCAGGTGCCTGCAGTCTCAGTTACTTGGGAGGCTGAGGCAAGAGAATCACTTAAGCCCAAGAGCTGGAGGTTGCTGTGAGCTGTGACGCTACAGCACTCTACCATGGGTGATAAAGTGAGACTCTGTCTCTTGTCTTTGATGAAGAGAATATCTGTAAAATTCCTAAATATATTCAACTTTAATTCAAAAGTACTTGAAATTGGTATGTGTCTTTAATATGTAGACAAATAAGAAGGAAAGACTCAATTATTCGTAGACAAGGTAGCATGAGAGGGAAAAAAAGGACCCAGTTATTAGAAGTTGAAACATGTTTTATTTTTCACATTTGCTGTGCTGATTTTCCAAAAAAAAGCTTTTGTATACTTATATTTAGAAATTTTCCAGTTTCCAGGAAAAAAGCTTTTGTACAGTTATATTTAGAAATTTTCAAATACTCAGTTATTATTTAAGAGGCTTACATATTAGACATAATGGGCTAAGGAATATTCTGAATATTCTAAGTCTTGATCCTTTGATCTTTTCCTAACTGGAATATTTTTATTTGTTTAATATAAAGTTTATCATAGAATTTTAGAGATGAAAATCATTACACAAGATCTCCTTCTTTTATAGATAAATTCCTGAGGTCCAGGATGGAGGAAGGATATTTGCGTAAGTCCTGTAACTATAGTGGCAGCAGAGCAAACACTAGAATATAGGTCAGTTTTCTTTTCCATTACATCAACTATTTCATGTTGGAATTTATTATTTCCTTTTTTCTTTTTCTTTCATTCTTTTCTTTTCTTTCTTTCTTTCTTTCTTTCTTTCTTTCTTTCTTTCTTTCTTTCTTTCTTTCTTTCTTTCTTTCTTTCTTTCTTTCTTTCTTTCTTTGAGACAGACTCTCACTTTGTTGCCCGTGGTAGAGGGCCCTGGCATCATCATAGCTCACAGCAACATCAAACTCCTGGGCTCAAGAGGCCTCTTGCCTCAGCCTCCCCAGTAGCTGGGGCTACAGGTGCCCACCACAACACTGGCTAGGTTTTTCTATTTTTAGTAGAGACAGGGTCTTGCTCTTCCTCAGACTTGTCTTGAACTTCTGAGCTCAAGTGATCTACTCACCTTGGCCTCCCAGAGTGCTAGGATTACATGTGTGAGCTACTGCACCTGACCCGGATTTTTATTATTTTCTCAAATTTTTATGTTTTTTGGTTTATTAAAAAGGTTTAAAAGCTGAGATTGTGGTAGAAAAATAGCATTTTTCCCTTCTATAAGGATTATAAAATTAGAACTGAATATTAAAAACCATGCTTATAAATTGTTGGCCTAGTGCTCTGATGTGCTAAAAGAAAAATCCTGGGCTAGGTTCCATGGCTCACTTTTGTAATCCTAGCACTCTGAGATGCCAAGGTTGATGAGTTGCTTATAAGCTCACGAGTTCAAGAGCAGCCTGAGCAAGAACAAGACCCCCGTCTCTAAAAACAGCCAGGGGTTGTGGTGGGCTCCTGTAGTCCCAGCTACTTGGGAGGCTCAGGCAAGAAGATCACTTGAGCTCAAGAGTTGGAGATTGCTGTGAGCTACAATGCCATCGCACTCTACTGAAGGTGACAAAGTGAGTCTCTGTCTCAAAAAGAAAAAAAAAAAAAGAACCCACAAACTACGTGAGATTACAATCTCAACATAAAGCCATTTATATCCCTGGAAAAATTGAGGATATAATTTATGTATTTGGGGTAAGTATGTAAAACCTTTCTCCCATATAGTCCCTGAATTCTAAATACACCTAAATAATCTCTCTCAAAGGCAACATCATCTCCTCCTGACCACAGGCTGAGCAGTCTCCCTAAACCTCCACTGTTACCTGACCACTAACCATGTTATCAGGATTAGTAAAAAATTAATTGAATTAAGCTATTGGGTCATTTTTTGTTTTGGGGGGGAGCTGGGGCAAGGTTTGAACCTGTCACCTCTGGCATATAGGGCCAGTGTCCTATTCCTTGAGCCACAGGTGCTGCCTGGGTCATTTTTTATTAGTCAGTACACATTTAAGAATTTCATAGTGGAGTGGTGCCTGTGGCTCAGTGGGTAGGGCGTCAGCCCCATATACCAAGGGTGGTGGGTTCAAACCTGGCCCTGGCAAAAACGCAATAAAAAAATAGCCAGGCGTTGTGGCGGGTGCCTGTAGCTCAGCTACTTGGGAGGCTGAGGCAAGAGAATTGCCTAAGTCCAGGAGTTGGAGGTTGCTGTGAGTTGTGTGATGCCATGGCACTCTATCAAGGGCGATAAAGTAAGAGTCTGTCTCTACAAAACGAAAAAAAAAAAAGAGAAGATTTTCATAGTAATAGGAAGATAATTTTATTTCCTGAAAAATCCCCTAAACTAGTAACTTTGTCTTAAAAAAATAATTCCAGAGGATTGATAATTATTATTTTTGTTTTATTGTCTATGTTTTTATTTTGTTCAGTTTCCAGAAAAAAAAAAAACTTTTTGTACATTTTACTTTCTATCGTTATTTGATTAGATAATGGAGAAAGCAACTTCCAGAATTCTATGGGAGTTGTCACCATGGAAGAACCACAGACGATAACGTTGTTTATAGGAGAAAGTTTTAATTTTGGTACTGGACATATGCTAAGTGAGCCAAACCAGAAGGCAGTCCTTAGTGGGTGAAAAACAAAATCAAAACTACAAGTTATTACCTATTTGCTTTATATACTTACTTCCTCTTATCTCCGTCTCATGATATGGAGCAAATTCTGCAACTGGTCATGCAGGGAAACTGAGTCGGTCAGGTGACCACATGTGACTACTGGCTTGTTTGCTGCTGGCTGTAAAAAGTGTTAATCCTTTGACCCTATTTTCCTCAGCTGCAGCTCAAGTCACTGTGTGCAAGTCATCCATCTGGTTGATCACAGTACATACCCATGGGACTTGGGAGGCAAGGGGAGCCTGCTGCTCTTCCATGATGCCCCTTCTGTTTGTTGAGCTATCGTAATAAATTGTCTTGCTTTTATGCAGTAATCTTGTCTACTTTTGGCATCTATGGAGCGGTAGCAGGGTTACTGCTTATCATCTTCTGGGAGGCTGTGGTTAGCAATGTCTCCCTGATAGAGATTTTAAGGCTGCTGAATGTGTGTCCTTTGTTTTAACTTGAAATAACTAGGAAAGACTCAAAAAGGAATGAAAAAGTGCAGGCATTGGTAGGGATATGAAGAATGGCACAACTATTGTATATATATCTAAAGACTGCACCCATGTATGTTGTGTAGTGGTCTGGCCAGACGAGGGCAGCTGAGCACAGCTCTGACAGGGCCTTCCTGTCAAGTCCTCTCAGTCCAGCCTCTGCCCCACAGCCTCAGAAACTATTGCGCATATATCTAAAGACTGCACCCATGTGTGTTGTGTAGTGGTCTGGCCAGATGAGTATGTTGTGTAGTGGTCTGCCCAGACGAGGGCGGCTGAGCACAGCTCTGACGGGGGCCTTCCTGTCAAGTCATTTCAGTCCAGCCTCTGCCCGACAGCCTTAGAATCTCATAAAATGAAGTTTGTCATAGACACATCCTTAGAGTGGGGTACTCTCCCAGGCATAAACTTGTAATAAAGGTCATATCTAAATCAGAGGTAATTAAAAGACTATAATTTGTGATTGAAAGACTGCTTGGTAAGGAGTCAGAGATAGGATGGATGGCAGTGAGGCTGGAGGAAGCAGCTCTGCCTCACTATTCTGGTGTCCCAGTCCTCCTGGTTCCTGGACACTGCTGACTGGTATATTGCCAACTTTGGAATTTCTGATTCCAATTTTCCTACATTCTATTGCCTTGTACTCCTATTCTCTTGTTACATCATTGTTCTTGAAAGTGTTCATATAACACATTTAGCTATTTTCCCATTAACATTTTTTTTTTTAAAGAGTCTGGGCTGTTAAATATGTTTATCTCTTACTCTTGATTGTACAGACTTTCAATCTTTTGAAGATCATTTTGCAAATATTCAATATCATGTCTGTCTGTTTATTACATTGGTATAATACCAGTTTTCAAGATACCCTAATGTAAAACAACACACTATATACATGTGATTGGGTATATGCATAGTACCTCAACTTATTATTGCGTATATGTGTTTACAAACACACATATATGCTCCAAAGTGCATTTATGTATTAAATATACATGTACTTTTCATCTACTTTATGCCCAACACTTTTGCAGGTGCTGGAAATACAGTGACCAGTCAATCTTTCTACCATGACATGACTCATACCATGGTGACAATTAGCAAGTGTGAACATACAGTTGACTCTTGAATAACAGGAATTTGAACTGCATGAGTCCACTTATATGTGGAGTTTTTTTCAATAAAATTTTTTGCTGTTTCCCCTTCTATCTCCTCTCCCTCTTCTGCCTCTGCCACCCTGGAGACAGCCAGACCAACCTTCTCTGTTTCCTTCTTCTCAGCCTGCTCAATGGGAAGATGACTAGGATGGAAATGTTTATGTTGATCCATTTCCACCTAATGAATAGTAAATGTATTTTCTCTACCTTATGATTTTCTTTTCTTTTCTTTTTTTGCAACTTTTGGCCGGGGCTGGGTTTGAACCCTCGACCTCCGGTATATGGGGCTGGTGCCCTACTCCTTTGAGCCACAGGCACCGCCCCTTTATGATTTTCCTAATAGCATTTTATTTCCTCTTGCTTGCTTTATTGTAAGAATGCAGTCTATAACACATAACATACAAGATATGTGTTAATTGATTGTTTATGTTATCAGCAAGTTTCGGTCAACTAACAGCCTACCTAGGCTGTTAATAGATGAGTTTTGGGAGAGTCAAAAGTAATATGCAAGTTTTCAACTCTGCAGAGGATTGGTGCCCCTAATTCTCATGTTGTTCAAAAGTCAAGTGTATATTTATAGCATAATTTCAGAAGCTAATAAGCTTATGAAGAAAAATAAAGCCAGGCAAGAAATAGAGGGATGGCTATTTTAGAGCTTATTATGGCAGTTTAAATGGTTCTTAAAGCACTAAAGACCATATTGGGAATGTTGTTGAACAAATAGATGCATTTGATGATTCTGTTATTAATATTTTAATTTTGATCATAAAATTGCAATAATTATAATGTAAATAGGCAACGTCAGTCAATAAATCTGGTATTCTTTCATCTTTGACATGCAGATATTATCGATTCATTGTAAAAAGAAAATATAAAAAATTTTGTGCAGATACAGTCAACACATAAATACTTTGAAGATACTGTTAAAGGGCCTGGCATTTGAATGTGTGATGAAATACAGTGTATGCTGTAGAAATTGAGTTAATGTGGAGAAATTCTCAAACTTCAGTTAGTATATTAGTCTTCTGTTCTTTCATCATCCATAAAAAGCATGCAGCATACGGTAATGTGTCAAGAATTTTTAAAAAATCCTATTTATGTGTATAAGTTCACTTAAGATGCATCTTCCTTTGTGTATTATATAATGATGCTAAAATATGAGGTCATTTAAGGATTTGCCAAACATGGAAAAAGAAATATATTTGCAGTTTTTACATTAGGATACAATTATGCTTTGGAAAAGTACTATTGCCTAAATACATCTTGAAAATATGCTTTTAGAGGGAACAAATAGCACACAAATTCTGATTTCTTTTAAGTCATCTTGAAAAACAGACTATAGACACATGAGCTGAGCTTTAATAAAATGCTAATTAGGAGTGCATGCCACAGTTTGAATGGTGGCTGTATGAAACGTACAGAAATCTTAGCAGTAGAGGACTGGTGTGTGGCTTTGTGGGACTAGCTGTGACCTCAATGTACCATTCCTTCAGTGGCATGACTCCAAAACCTCTAATGCTGCCGAGGACTTTGAAATTATCTGCTCAGCTTGTAGATGAAGAAGCTAAGGCATAGCATGGGGAAGTGACTTGCTCAAAATACAGTGGCAAGCTGGTCATCCTGGTGAGTTTGTTCTGTGCCTTCTGTCACACACTGCCTCACATTCCCTCCCATTTGCTTTTCCACCATTTTGTTGAACTTCACACCACAAGGGCTTAGAAATAAAGTAAAATTCACATGTCTAAATTGTCCTTTTGTTTGCTAACTGCTCTAGTGAAACATTTTTTTCAGTAGAAAAGAATGACATTAACATGGAAAAAAATGTGGTTTAGAAATTTTATTTATCCATCTTTTTTTATATCCCTGCCATAAGAAATTTTAAAAATTCATGAGTGTGAATAAGATGATATCAGAAATAGAGGTAGGGAAGAAAGCATAGGGGCAAACTTGGTCAGAAGAGGCAGAGAAGGTAGAGGGGGCAGGCCAGACTCCAAGCTACAAGGTCATGGCTCCTCGATCACTAACAGTCTCTCTGGGAATTTTCATTTCTGAATTTCAAAAGGAAAATCTTAACCACTCTAGGTTTTCCTTCCCTTGTCACTAGGGTGAAGAGGGTTGGTTGGTTAGTCTCTGAGGTGCTTTTGGGTGTCACTAGTCGAGAACTGGGTTTATACCAGCCTTTTAGAAGTGTGACTGAAAGACAGATGTAATTCTTGAATAAGCATGTCAGTTACTGGGGAAGCGTTAATATTTATTGTCAGGCAGAGATAAAGCCATCTTTTCTGACCAGTTAACAAGACTCATAATATGGAATTACAGCCAACTATTAATTAATTTCAGTAAAAAGGGGGTTGCAGAAGGAGAGAACATAGCTACCTCCAAATTATGATATGTATCATACAAAACCCCAGTTTCAGGGGATCGTTACTGCAGGGTAGTTAGTAGGAGAGAACATAGCTGCCCCCCAAATTATGATATGTATGATACAAAACCAGTTTTAGGGGATCATTACTGCAGTTAGTAGCATGCAGATACTCTTGTTTTTAAATCTTACCTCTACTCATACTAGCTGTGTGACCCTTGGCAAAATCTACAAGGCCTGACATTACATGGTGGCTCTCGACTACATCAATGACTTAATGTCCCATCTCCTCTTCCTGGTCTCACTCTGTTCCATCACAAAGTCCTCCTCACTCTGCTGTGGTCAGGCCAAGCATGCTCACACCTCAAGAACTTTGCACATGCCCCCTCTGCCTGGACAACCCTTCCTCCAGTTATCTACAGGGAACATTACTCTCTTTTTCAGATTTTCTTCATAAAGAAGAACCCCACTCTTGGTCTGCTAATGATAATGTAGATATCTAACTCTGTATATTCTTATCCTGCTTAGTGTTTTCTTTAATTTCCTGAGATATGATATATTTTTGTATGTTTGTCTTTTGTCTGTTCATACTAGGAAGTGAATACTTTGATGTAGTCCCTGTTTTAATTTTTTTCATTGCCATATCATCATTGTCTAACACAAAGCCTGGCACATATGTTGAATAAATGTCTGCTGATGCCCAATAGAATAGTTAGCAACAGAAGGGGTTACATGCTATCCCTCTGGGGAGAAACTCTGGTGATGACCAAAGAGGGCAGGCCCCTTTAACTCCCGACCGATAATGATTGTTTTTACCCTGTGTGTATTACATTTGTCATAGATTATTTTAAGGAGATTACAGCTGGATCCTGGTCTAAACTATGCCATCATCTTATGCACATTTAATCTGTATTTAATTTTATTTATTCCACTTCAATCTACTTTGCTTCTGATCATAAATGGAAATGAGCCAACAGAAAGAAGATGGCATCTATCCACTCTGCTCCACGAGAGAGTTCACTGTTCTGGAACCTGAGCGCCATGAACTCTCACTAATGACCGTACATATGAACCTAGGAAAATACTTTTTTATGAATTAATTGAAATGATACAAATTAAGAATGTGGCTAATGTGGATGTGAATCTGAATGCAAATACAAGTGGATTTAATCAATTTCAGTGAATGCACCAGACCATTCATGTGGCCACAATTCCTCAAGCACCACTACCTTCAGATATTTTCTGTATCTGGCTAGCTTTATTTATGACTCTTCGACAGCTTGCCTTAGCATGGAGGAACTATTTTAGGAGAAAAGACCCATGGCGTGGTCAATGATGCTGGAGGTGAGGATGTGAATATGTGACAAAATTAACTTCTTCCTGATTGTTATCTGTGGCAGGTGTTTTGTCTTCCAAAATGAAGTATTTAGCAGATGTTAAACTTTTTTTTAGATCTGCACTTTTATAGTTTATGTGACATTACAGACACACAAAAATAGATAAGTCATAAAAGAACATCTTTACAAAAGGCCATGGAAACATTTGTATCAGTGAAAAAGCAAAAAATGCCTTTGCTTTTCTCCCTCCAGCCTTGTTATACACCCCCCACACACATACACACACATCTAATTCACACATACATCTAATTCATACACACACACCCGTGCACACACACCCCAAGTCCTCCCCCCAGGGCTCGGATGATCAATGCTCATTCTCGGCCTTGCTCCTGCTGAAGTCACAAGTGAGTTCTAACACACACACACACACACACACACACACACACACTCCTCGTCCACGGCTGCCTCCTACCACCTGCTCTTCAGGACAGGAGGAACACATCTACCAAAAACCATGTTTTCTTTGCCTCCTAACTGAAACAGCATTAAAGGGGGAAATGGGAATTCAGCGCTGCCAGCTACAGTATCTCTCCTATCAGTTCACCAATAAGGCCTGGTAGGGACCTGCCGAGCCTCTGGATAAATTGTATTTTCCAAGGGTTAATTAAGCTGTCTTGAGCTTCTGCATGAAGAGGAACAAACTGGCACTTGCAGCGCTTTCTGAAACCTGCTGTCGACATTACAGTCCCTGCTGCTTTTAGCTGTATCGATCCGATGCCTGACCTGTGAAATCCTTGATGGCTGCTAACACTAGAAGCTTACTGGAGCTTTCCAAGGGAGCTTCGGGACAGCTTGTGTAGTCAGGTACAATTACCTATCCCTCCAGGAGAGCCAATTAGTTCACAAAGAGCTGGAGCAGAACAAATGTTTTGTATGTGATTTAGAATCCTAAAAAAGAAAGGAAAAAAAAAGGGGGGGGGGAAGGCTTTGTTCTGTCTGATTCTTTTGTTCCTAATTTTATGATTATTGTTCAATTCACAGTGGTCCTCACATTTCCTCACACGTTTCTAAAAGAATTATAAGAACATGATAAACCGGATTTACAGTCTTCTCTCTTTAAACTATGAAAATTGCCTTGTGCTATTTAAGATCCAGTTTCTGGACTAATTGTATGAACTCAAAGATAGAAAACCCAAGTTTGTTCTACTCCCTGCATTTCAGAAACTTTTCCGCTAAATGGTACAATATATTTTAATCATAATGAATTGCTCCTCAAAATAAAAAAATGATGAATGGCAACACTTCTAATACTTAGCTTTGCAGGTAGACTATAAGAATAAGAGATTCCTATTTAGAAATAAGGCTGCACGTATCCAGGTATGTATTCACTGAGCAAGATTGTTGTGAAAGTACAGCTAAACTTTACAGATTGCCAACTAATAAGATGTGGTATCCTTTAAATAAAAAGATAGCATACCTGATCTACATCTGTATGCCCTGAGTGTAAAACTATTTTCCCAGTAATTGATATCAGTATTCCTGAGATATTCATATTCCCTTGACCATTTTCCTTTGTGACCAATGATATTAATTGATGAACAAGCTGAAGGATGTGGTCTGTCCATTGAATTCATTAATTTTTTTTGCTCTTAATATTATCTAAATCATGCAGGGATCAATAATTAGCCCCCTAAACTATAATGTACCAGTAGAATTAACTGCAAGTAGAATTTAATGCACTCTAATATCAAATAAACATCAAAATGAGGGAAAAATGAAAATCAGTTATTTTTAATAATAAAAATAAAGAATGTGGTTTTAAATCATCCAATAAAGTTACTTATATGTCTTAAACACACATACACACACACATACACACACACATGTGGTAGCTATCAAATAAACTAGAACAAGAAATTTAATGTCAAAAAATATAGGTATTCATCACAAACCTTTTGGTTCTAGATTAGAAGAAGCTAATGTAGACATTTGATTTCTATATCTGAAAATAAGTAAAATAAGGTTGAGTGAAAGGTTTCATTATATTTTAGAAACAAATAGTCTAAAGGAAAAATAGTCTCCTGACCTAAATTAGAGTCAAACGTTCAAAGATATTAAAAACAAAACAATAGCCAGGTGTTGTGGCAGGCACCTCTAGTCCCAGGTACTTGGGAGGCAGAGGTAAGAAAATCACTTAAACCCAAGAGTTTGAGGTTGCTGTGAGCTGTGACACCACAGCACTCTTCCCAGGGCAACAAAGTTTTGTTTTGTCTCAAAAAAAATATCAGTCAGTTGGGTTTTCCCTTAGGTGCTTTGAGTAAAATCTGATTTTACTAATTTATAATAAAACGATACTGCACACAGACCTGGAATAGGGGAACCGTAGCCTGCCTACATGGAAGCAGAAGGCAGGAGCCTGAGATCTTCCTGGGATCTAGGCAGGCCTGGTATTTGCCTCAGTAACAGAGTCAATGCCAGTGAAAGTATATTCACATTACCTCAACTTCTCAGAGGCCATAACTGCACGAAGTGGGAGATGAAAGAGCTCAACCCGTTGTTGGTCTGTTTGTAAAATGAATGGGGAATTTGGCAGCAATGACAGTTTGCTATTTCAAATGCTTTTCTCTCTCGCTTATTAATGTCAAGTAGTGTTGAGAACACTCCAATAAGAGTGTTGGAAAGGAGTTGACAACAGTTTCCAGTACAGGAGCATCTTGGCATACATAATTTTGGAACTGGAAAAAATGACCCTACATGATTCCAAGCTAAATTCACTATTTCCTTTAGTAAGAGGTGAGTAGTTAGTTCATTCCATTTGTCATCAAAGGTGTATAAACATGCTTTTATTGGTTAGAAAACAAATGTTTTAAAAATGAGATCAAAACCACAAGTTTAATTCCTTTAGAGCAGGCGTACCCAACCTGTGGCCCATGGACTGCGTGCTCATGTTGTGAGGACTTTTTTGCTTATCTGTGGTGTCAGATATCATGAAAATTATGCATGGACCTCTTTTTATTTATTTTTTTGCTAATCACCTTTTGCATTTGTGTATTTAATGTGTGCCCCAAGACAAAGGTTATTCTTCCACGGTGCGGCAGAGAAAAATAAAAGGTTGGACATCCTTCTCTAGTGTCCCCTGCTTTATTACTTTGTCTATGATCAGAGGCTTATCCTGTCTAGTGATTTTTATGTCACAAGCTATACTCTGAAAAAACAAGGGGTAGGTAATGCAAATCCTTCACTATTACTGGAAAAGAAATCTAAAGTTGATGCCAGTACCATGATATGGAGATGTGAGCTACATGTAACATATTCTTCACAACACAATAGAATCTCTGTAAGGTGACCACCTAAGGGACTGCAATGAACTGGTCAACATACAGATGTGGTCAACAAAAGGCATTAGGTCTCCTGTATTGAGGAATGCATATAGTGCATGTCTGGTTTATAAAAATTAGGTCAACTTAAGGAGGTAGTCACTTAGGAAGTGGTTGACTATGGAGGTTCCACTGTATATCTTCTTACAAAAGAAGAAGAATTTTTTTTTTTTTTGAGACAGAGTCTCACTTTGTCACCCTTGATAGAGTGCTGGGGCATCGTAGCTCACAGCAACCTCAAACTCTTGGTCTCAAGTGGTCCTCTTGCCTCAGCCTTGCAAGTATGGGGCTACTGGCACCCAACAAAACACTCAGCTATTTTTTTAGAGATGGCATCTCCCTCTGGCTCAGGCTGGTCTGAAGTTCTGAGCTCAAGCAATCCACCCGAGTTCTAGGATTACAGACGTGAGCCACCACACCTGGCCAGAGGAAAGAAATTCTAAAGTAAAGAATTCTAAAGACAATTTTTCTTCACAATCATTCTTTGAAAGAGTAAGAATGTAATAGATTCTTTTCAATATATATATATAGGATTCTGAATAGAACATAGCTTTAGTTCTCCTTTAGTTATAAAAGGATTTCATCCAAAATTAACCTGGAGCCTCTAAACATGAATTAAAGACCATAATAAAGCTGGCAGTCTTCCCGCCTGTTTCTTCCATTATGTCTTCTATTAAGAAGGAGAATGACTTCCTAAAGATTCAGCTTGAAACTTTCCATCTATTTAGCAGCGTAAAGTCCACGATGATCTTATTTTTCTAAATCATAAGAGGACTTAGAGGTATATGCTAAAGATACACAGTACAAATAAGATCATAAAGTACATGTTAATATTTGAAATATCAGTGTGCAGAATATATAGCACAATAGCAGACATTTTAAGAGTGTGTTTTTATAAAGAAGTAGCAAGTCGGTGAAACCTAGAGACTGCTTTGAAAGCTTCATTTCTGAAGTATCAAGAATATTCTTCTCGTATTCATGAAGTGCCTGCTTTCTTCTCCAACCAGAACACAGAGTCCATGCTTTTGCCCCTAAGGCACGTCTGTAAGTAGAACTGTGATTTTTCTTACAAAGACCTCAAGAAGAGAAAGAATAGATTCCCCAAACTTGATAAATGTAAGTGTTCAAGTAAGAAAGTGAATAAAGCCTCAGACACAAACATAGAAAAAGATAAAAGAAGGAATTGGAGAGAAGGAAGACAGTGCTTCTACAAGTTTAAATGTTTACGCTTCATGGTCTATCAGTGTATCCTGGGAGGAGGCTTAGTGCAAAATGAATGAATACAATCTTAAAAAATAAATAGTGTCATTAGTGGGGCAGGATGCTCATTTCTTTTATAAATCTATTGCTATACATTGAATAATATACTTGTTTTTAACAGTAAAAATGGGATATTCTTAGTCTTAAATTTATTTCTACATTAATCCAAATTCGTTTCTCAAGAAAATTTCCTTTGTTTATAACCTTATTTATAACATCTAACACAATCTTCCCAAAGGCAAGAAACACGCTAAAATCTGTCTTTCCTTATATCCAAATGATGTTATTACTTTTTACCTTCTAAATATTCTCTTCTGTCTTTAATTATTTTCTTATAGCTAAGAGGCCAAAATTACTCTTGATCTATAACAAATAATGAAAACTATAGCACTTCCCTCAAAGCTCAATTGCTCTCGTCAATTATTTGGTATAGGCCCATTATCTGCTGGACACTATGCTAGGCACTAGATTGATAATGGTGCAAAAACCAGATGCATTCCTTATCTCCCAGTCCTCACAGGCTAATAGGAGAGATTGTCAAATTCAAATTGTGGTAAGTAAGTGTACAGACGTGTGAGAGCAAATAAGAGGATCCCCGTCTCAAGGCAGGATATTCGGAAGAAGTGATGCGTGATCTATAATCTGAGGATGAATGGATACGAATTTGGAAAAAAGGACAAAATAGTGGCAGTTAGAAGGACCTTCTAGGTATCATATTATGTGGAAGGGAGAAAATACCTGGTAAATTGGAAGAAGCCAGTGAGGCTGAGTACCTGGACATAAGGCCAGGACAGTGGGCAGTGAGCAGATCATGAAGATTGTGGGATACATTAAAGACGTTGGGCTTTGTTCCTGTAGAAACAAGAGGCTGTTGCAGGGCTATAAATCAGAGTAACCTGATACAATTTAAGTTTTCAAAATGATACTCTCTCAGCTGTTGAGAATGGACAGAAATAGAGTAAGAAGTCAGGAAGGTTAATCAGTTAAAAGGTTATTGCCATGGTGCTTCTGTCCTGCATTTTATGTATTCATTATAAAGCTGTGCCTGTCACTGCCTAGATATAAATATGTCATTTTAAATACCCAGAACCGCTGGTTGTCAAACTGACATCCTTAGGCTCAATCTAGAACCTGCACCACCCCTCCCCCCCTTTTATTTTTACATAGTGTTTGAAAATTGTATTGATTTACCACTTTACTACATAAAACTCTGGGTTCCCAGCTTTATGTGGTACATTAGAAAATGTGACTGCCTAGGCCAGAATTCTCATGTGGTTCCCAAAGGCTGGATTTGAGGGGTGATTGCTCCTCTCCCCTAAAACGAGGTGCTGCACTCCGGTTTTCCAGAGACTTCTCCCTGTGTTCTCTTACAGCAGATCTGCTTCCCTCACCTGTCTCATCACTTACGTTCTTGGCCTTGTCCGTTCATTTTAAACATTGTCTGAGCTGTGAACTTAGATTTTAAAATAAAAATTATAATTTAAAAAATAACTTGATTGTGTGGTGAGTACCTGGAATTCTGTGACTTCTGAATATAGTAAAACTAATAAAATGATAAAAATATATCTACATATAAAACCAATTGAATTTGTTCATTGGTTTTCAAATAAAAGTAATATATTAATAACTGATTTTAAAAAACCCTCATAAAGACTATACTAGCATTGTCTTCAAATATTTAAAGTACAAAAAAATACATTGAGAATATATAAATATATATGGAACTGGCATGTCAGGCTCATGTCAATCCCTTTGATCGAGAAAACTAAAGTTAAGACATGTCATAAACACATAGTGCTATCTTTAACATTATCCTAGCTTCCATTCCTCTGGACATGGGAAATTACCGAAATGTCCTTAATATTGTGACTTTTTTCTTTCGCCTCCCATAGAAGGAAACTAGTTAAATCTGTACATTTTCTCAAGTATTAACATACTATAGTACACAAATATATTCAAGCAGCACATACCAGACATGTTGATTATGCTGCCTATATCCTCTATGTTATTACTATTTGTGTGTCCTTCAGGTGTTGTCTTCTATGTGATTTTAGTTCTGCCAAATTTTCCTTGCTTTACTTCATATGTTTTGGTTATTTGCTGTATAGTATATTAAAAATCATAACTTTCATAGAGTCCTGGTGGGTTTCACTTTTAACTTATCTTTATTCCTGTTAGTTTGTTCTGCCATGCATTCTTATTTGTTTGATATCAATATTATTATTATTATTATTTTGTTTTTGAGACAGAGTCTTACTCTATCACTCCGGGTAGAGTGCTGTGATGGCATCATAGCTCAAAGCAACCTCAAACTCTATGGCTTGAGCAATCCTCGTCTCAGCCTCCTGAGTAGCTGAGACTATACGGATGTGCCACTACATCTAGCTAAGTTTTTCTATTTTTAGTAGAGATGGGGCTTGCTTTTGCCTGGACTGGTCTTGAACTCCTGAACTGAAGCAATCTGTCTGTCTCAGCCTCCCAGAGTGCTAGGATTACAGACATGAGCCACCACACCTGGCCTACTGTCACTATTATTAATACCACTCCTGCTCTCTTTCTTTTTCTACCTCTCTTATTTTCCCCTCTCTTTCAATTTTAGCATATGTCTATTATTTTTTATCGTCAGTTTATTTTCAACTTTTGATATCATTTCACCTGGATCTCTCATGAAGAAAATTCCACTGACTTTTATTGAGTTATGGTATTTAGTAACCATGCAAATATTTTTGTCTTTTAATGAAGACATGTCTCTTATTCACATTAGTATGATCCTTAATATGTTTGGTGTTATTTCTTACAACATACTCGTTATTTTCTATTTTATTGTTGTCATTGCTGTTTTCCTGTTCTTTCCTGCTTTTGATAGATTTATGACTTTTTTTCATTCATTAATTTTTGTCTAGAGGTTTGGATGTTCTGCCTTTAATTTCCAGTCTACTATTGTTGTAGACATTAGTGTGGGACATTTTCTTCCTGTAACAAGTGGAGATTGCACTTCCTTAACTTTTTGAAGGCAGGTATGATTATGTGACTTGATTTGGCCAGTGACATGTGAGAGGTAGCAACTTTGGGAGTTGGGAGAAACTGTATGATTTCCCATGTTCTCCTTTTCTTCCTTCATACTCTCTTCATCTACAATGAACCCCTTGTGTCCTCTTGAATTGATGGTGTCCTGGGTGGCGGAGCCTTTGTCAGCCTGAGTTCACGCATGACTATTATCGTGCTTAAGCCACTGAGCTTCTGTCTTGCTTATTAGCACAACATTGTCTAGCCTCTCAGACAAAGAGAACTAGTTGCAATTAAAATTTTAGAAAACATTTATATTTTCCATAAAAGTTCAGAAAAAAATCAGTATCTGTAGCCTTTTCTATTAGCAAGCAGGGAATAGATTGAGTTTTCTTTCAGTGACTATTCTTCCTAATATTATGCCTCATCTGTTTTGTGAATCTTTGCCTAATAAACTATATTCACTACCATATCATCGACAGTTAGTTTAAGTTTTCACTAAGTTTTAGTTTAATTCATTGTCCATCATGAATTTTACATCTTAGATTTCTATTTTCAAGAATTTAATTTTTACTTAACCAGACTTTTGAGAATTGCAAGGACTCATGAGTAGTATAATTTCTGAGGACTGTTATTATTTAAAATCTTTTATTTGCCCTATCCAAATTATACTTTTTTGAATATAGAAATATGAGTTTAAACTTTTCCCCCCCTGGATTTTTGGACCGTGCTCTATTATTACTATGTCCCTGACAAGACACAGGGATGTTTCCTTTTCATTTTTCAAATGTGACTTCCCTTTTTTCTACTGAAATTTGTGATATATTCTCTTTACCACTAGGATTCATGGATTTTTACAAATATGTCATCCTTTATTCTTCTAAAGCATTTAATAGACTCTGTTCTAGTAGGAAAAATCATCTTTTATTAACTCATGCAAATGTGCTTCTATCATTTCCTAGATTCTTTCCTTATTCTTTTCCCTTTTACATTTTTCTCCTGGAAATTATTTTTTTCTTACTGATTTTTTTTTCTTTTTAAAATTCCATATCAGAATATTATGGGGTATGAACGTTTTGGTTATAAAAATTGCTTTTGTACCATTTGAGTCAAAGCTGTAAGTGTTCCCATCACCCAGATAGTGTTCATAGTATGGGTTAGGTGTGAATTTATCCATTCCATCCTTCCCATTCCCACCTGCTTGATTTTTAATGAGCACGATTTCCATATGTGCATGTATGTGTTGATTAACTAGTTCCAATTTAATAGTGAGAACATGTGGTGTTTGTGTTTTCATTCTTGGGATACTTCACGTAGAAGAATAGTCTCCAGTTCCATCCAGGTTGTTACAAAAGGTCTTATTTCACTTTTTTTAAATGTCTGAATACTACTTCATGGTACATATACATATACCACATTTTATAATATTAATCCACTCATGAACTGATGGGCATTTGGGTTGATTCTATGTCTTACAATTGTGAATTGCACTGCTATTGGCAGTTGAGTGCAGATGTCTTTTTTATAAAATGGCTTTTTTTCCTTTGGATAAATACCCATTATTGAGATTGCTAGAACGAATAGTAGGCCTATTCTAGTTCTTTGGGGAATCTTGGTACTACTTTCCATAGAGGTTGTACTAGTTTTCAGTTCCAACAACAGTGTGTGAGTATTTCTATTGCTCCACATCCATGTCAGTATTTGTTCTTTGGAGGTTTTTTTTTCTTTTCTTTTCTTTTTTTTTTTTTTTTAGAGGGAGAGCCTTACTTTATCGCCCTCAGTAGAGTGCCATGGCAACATGGCAACCTCCAACTCCTGGGCTTAGGCAATGCTCCTGCCTCAGCCTCCTGAGTAGCTGGGACAACACCTGGCTATATTGTTGTTGTTGTTGTTGTACTTTGGCCAGGACTGGGCTCAAACCCACCACCCTTGTATATGGGGCCAGTGCCCCACCTACAGAGCCACAGGCACCACCCTGTTTTGGGGCTTTAAAAAAAAATTATTATTATTAAATCATAGCTGTGTACATTAATGCAATCATGGGGCACCATACACTGGTTTTATAAACCGTTTGACATATTTTCATCACACTAGTTAACATAGACTTCCTGACATTTTCTTAGTTATTGTGTTAAGACATTTATAGTCTACATTTACTAAGTTTCACATGTACCCTTGTAAGATGCACCATAGGTGTAATCCCACCAATTACCCTCCCTCCGCTCATCCTCCCCCCTCCCTCTCCTCCCACTCCCTCTTCCCCATATTCTTAGGTTATAACTGGGTTATAGCTTTCATGTGAAAGCCATAAATTAGTTTCATAGTAGGGATGAGTACATTGGATACTTTTTCCTCTATTCTTGAGATACTTTACTAAGACTATGTTCCAGCTCCATCCATGTAAACATGAAAGAGGTAAAGTCTCCATCTTTCTTTAAGGCTGCGTAATATTCCATGGTGTACATACACCACAATTTATTAATCCATTCGTGGATCTATGGGCACTTGTGCTTTTTCCATGACATAGCAATTATGAATAGGGCTTCAATAAACATTCTGGTACAAATATCTTTGTTATAATGAGATTTTTGGTTCTGGGTATATACCTAGTAGAGGAATTATAGGATTGAATGGCAGATCTATTTTTAGATTTCTAAGTGTTCTCCATATATCTTTCCAAAAGAAATGTATTAATTTGCGTTCCCACCAGCAGTGTAGAAGTGTTCCCTTTTCTCCACATTCGTGCCAACATCTCTGGTCTTGGGATATTGTGATATGGTCTAATCTTGCTGGAGTTAGATGATATCTCAAAGTAGTTTTGATTTGCATTTCTCTGATGATTAAGGATGATGAGCATTTTTTTCATATGTCTGTAGGCTGTGTGCCTGTCTTCTTCAGAGAAGATTCTCTTCAAGTCCCTTGCCCAGCCTGTGATGGGATCACTTGTTCTTTTCATGCTTATAAGTTTGAGTTCTCTGTGGATTCTGGTTATTAAACCTTTGTCAGATACATAACCTGCAAATATCTTCTCCCATTCTGAGGGCTGGCTGCTTGCTTTACTTACTGTGTTCTTGGCTGTGCAGAAGCTTTTTCGTTTGATCAGGTCCCAGTAGTGTATTTTTGAAGCTGCTTCAATTGCCCGGGGGGTCCTCCTCATAAAATACTTGCCCAGATCATTTTCTTCAAGGGTTTTCCATGCACTCTCTTCTAGTATTTTTATAATTTCGTATCTTAAGCTTAAATCTTTAATCCAGTGAGAGTCTATCTTAGTTAATGGTGAAAGGTGTGGGTCTAGTTTTAGTCTTCTACAGGTCCAGCCAGTTCACCCAGCACCATTTTCTAAGGGAATCTTTTCTCCACTGAATGTTCTTAATTGGCTTGTCAAAGATCAAATAATGGTAAGTAGCTGGGTTCATCTCTTGGTTCTCTGTTCTGTTCCATACATCTACCTTTCCGTTTTTGTGCCAGTACCACGCTGTTTTGATCACTATAGATTTATAGTATAGTCTGAGGTCTGGTAGCGTGATTCCTCATGCTTTGTTTTTATTTGTGAGTAATGTCTTGGCTATTCATGGTTTTTTCTGATCCCATATAAAACAAAGTATTACTTTTTCAAGACCTTTAAAGTATGACAGTGGAGCTTTAATATGGATTGCATTAAAATTGTATATTGCTTTGGGTAATATGGACATTTTAACAATGTTGATTCTTCCCAGCCATGAGCATGGTATGTTTTTCCATTTGTTAACATTTTCAGCTATTTCTTTTCTTTCTTAGAGTTTCATAGTGCCCTTTATAGAGATCTTTCACGTCCTTTGTTAGATAAACTTCCAAATATTTCATCTTCTTTGGCACTACTGTGAAAGGAATAGAGTCCTTAACTGTTTTTTCAGCTTGACTATTGTTGGTATGTATAAAGATCAATTTATGAATGTTTATTTTGTAACCTGAGATGCTGCTGTATTCCTTGATCACTTCTAAGAGTTTTGTAGTAGAATCCCTGGTGTTTTCCAGATATACAATCATATCATCTGTGAAGAGCGAAAGTTTGATCTTTTCTGACCCTATCTGGATACCCTTGATCGCCTTTTCTTCCCTAATTGCGATGGTTGAAACTTCCATTACAATGTTAAAGAGCAGTGGAGACAATGGGCAACCTTCTCTGGTTCCTGATCTGAGTGGAAATGATTTCAATTTAACTACATTCAATACAATATTGGCTGTGGGTTTGCTGTAGATGGCCTCTATCAGTTTAAGAAATGTCCCTTCTATACCAATTTTTATAAGTGTTCTAATCACGAAGGGTATTATCAAAAGCTTTTTCTGCATCAATTGAGAAAATCATATGGTCTTTGTTTTTTAATTTGTTTATGTGCTGAATTTTATTTATAGATTTAGGTATATTAAACCAGCCTTGAGACCCTGGGATAAAACCGACTTGGTCATGATGTATAATTTGTTTGATGTGTGCTGGATTCTGTTTGTTAGGATCTTGTTGAATATTTTTGCATCTATATTCATTAGTGATATTGATCCATAATTTTCTATTCTTGTTGGGTCTTTTCCTGGTTT